>BSBK01014021.1:0-65000 GCA_027943335.1 Chamaecyparis obtusa
TTGAATGAGTTTCAGGATATTGTATCTGATAACGTGCCTGATGGATACCACCAGTCAGGAAGATCAATCATCAGATGGACTTGATCCCAGGAGCGAGTTTGCCGAATAAGGCAGCACATAGAATGACACCTGCAGAAAGTGAGGAGTTGAACAGACAAGTACATGAACTGTTACAGAAAGGATTGATCCGTGAGAGTCTGAGTCCCTGTACTGTACCAACGGTATTAGCACCAAAGAAGAATGGAGAATGGAGGATGTGTACAGATTCTAGGGCAATAAACAAGATCACAATCAAGTACAGGTTTCCATTGCCACGAATGGATGATATTATGGACTGTTTGAGTGGAGCTGTGTATTTCTCAAAGATAGATCTGAAGAGTGGATATCATCAGATTCGGATCAGAGAAGGAGATGAATGGAAGACTACCTTCAAGACAAAGGAAGGACTGTATGAGTGGTTAGTCATTTTTTTTGGGCTAACCAATGCACCGAGCACTTTCATGCGGCTCATGAATGAGGTTCTGAAAGAATTTCTAGGTAAGTTTGTCATTGTTTACCTAGATGATATTTTAATTTTTAGCAAGACATTGGAGGAACATATGATGCATATTCATATGGTGTTTGAGAAGTTGAGAGATGAGAAATTGTTGATTAATTTGAAGAAGTGCAGTTTTGTGAAGAAAGAGTTAGTGTATTTGAGATTTGTAGTTTCAGTAGAAGGTCTAAAAATGGACCCAGAGAAGGTACAGGCTATCCTTGAATGGCCTACTCCAAGGAGTGCTATTGAGGTAAGATCTTTTCATGGTTTAGCTAGCTTTTACAGAAAGTTTATCATAAATTTTAGCAGTATTTGTGGACCCTTGACTGAAACAATGAGAGGGATAGAAAAGAGTTTAAGTGGACTAATGGGGTAGAAAAGAGTTTTCAGTTGTTGAAACAAAAAGTTACAGAACAACCCATTTTAGCACTTCCAGATTTTAATAAGGTGTTTCAAGTAGATTGTGATGCTAGTGGTACTGCAATAGGAGCTGTTATGAGCCAAGAAGGTAAACCTGTTGCTTATTTCAGTGAGAAGTTAAATGATGCCAAGAGGAAATATTCTATTTATGATCAGGAATTTTATGCTATAGTTCAGGCATTAAAGAAGTGGAGACATTATCTACTTCCTAAGGAGTTTGTTTTGTATACTGATCATCAAGCTTTGCAATATTTGAATAGTCAAGAAAAATATAATCAAAGGCATTTGAAATGGGTTGAGTTTTTGCAGAGTTATACATTTATTTTGAAACATAGGAGTGGAAAGTCTAATAGGGTTGCAGATGCTCTTAGTAGAAGGCAACTATTGCTGATAGAAATGCAGATTGAAGTGGTTGGGTTCAAGGAACTCAAGAATTTGTATCTAGAGGATCCTGATTTTGGTGAAGCTTGGAAAGCTTGTACAAAACCTGTTACTCTAGACAGGACAAAATGGTTGGATTTCATCATCCAGGATGATATGCTATTCAGAGGGAGTCAGTTGTGCATTCCATGAAGTTCTATGAGGGAGAATCTCATCAAGGAGAAGCATAGCGAAGGATTAGCTGGACATTTTGGTCGTGATAAAACCCTTGGTTTGGTTAGTGTGAATTATTATTGGCCATAGTTGCAGCAAGATGTGAAGAAGTTTGTACAGAGTTGCAGAGCATGTCAGATGGCGAAAGGAGTGAAGCAGAATACAGGGTTGTATCAGCCATTACCCGTACTAAAGAAGCTTTGGGAGGATATCAGCATGGACTTTGTTCTTGGTTTACCAAGGACTCAGCGGGGACATGATTCTATTTTTGTGGTGGTTGACAGATTTTCAAAGATGGCACATTTTATTCCCTGCAAGAAGACTGATGATGCTGTTCATGTAGCAGAATTGTTTTTCAGAAAAGTAGTGAGACTTCATGGTTTGCCAAAGACCGTATTTCAGATCGGGACACTAAGTTTGTTGGATATTTCTGGCATACATTGTGGAAGAAGTTGAAGATAGATTTGAAGTTCAGTTCATCACATCATCCACAGACTGATGGACAGATAGAGGTAGTGAATAGGAGTTTGGGAAATTTGCTGAGATGTTTGGTTGGAGATAAGCCAACAGGATGGGATTTGATTTTACCATAGGTGGAATTTGCATACAATAATTCTGTCAACAGGGAGCACTGGTAAATCACCATTCCAGATTGTATATGGAAGTAGTCCAAGAAATGCATCTGAATTGAGGAAGATAGATAAAGGAGAAATAAGTAGTGCTGAAGCTGAGGATTTTGCAGATCACTTGAAGAACATCCATGAAGAGGTGAGGAAGAATATTACCAAGATGAATGCACAGTATAAGGCTAAGGCAGATGAGAAAAGGAGGTATAAAGAATTTCAAGTTGGTGACGAAGTCATGGTTCATTTGTGGAAGGAGCGGTTTCCAGTTGGTACATATAACAAGTTGAAAATGAAGAAGTTTGGACCATGTAGGATACTGAAGAAACATGATTCAGGAAACGCATATGAGGTAGAATTGCCTACTGAGCTAAATATTTCACCAGTGTTTAACATTTCAGATCTGACAGAGTATCATGAAGGAGGTGTTGAAGATGAGATCACAGCAGCACAGTGGAGTATTCCAGCAACTAGTTCAGAAACTAAGGAGATCAAAGATATACTGGATAGTCGTGTTGGCAGAAGCACAAGGAACAGGACATATGAAGAATATCTGGTCAAGTGGAAAGGATGACCTGTTGAAGATTCATCATGGCTGACAAAGGAGGAGGTTAGCCGTCTTGGTTTTCCTCTGCACACCTGAGTCGTGACAGGGTCACTTCTCAAATTACCCTGGGTGTTTGATGTAGGAGCATCCTGGGTGTAAGAGCAATCTTGCATCACTCAAAAAAAAAAAAATATTTCTATTTTTATATTCAGTAAGGGCTATTTTGTGCAGAGCTGCTATTTATGGAAAGTTACTATTTTTGGTAATTTTTGTATGTGCTCAGAATGATCTAATTTCTTTCTTGGATGTTCATTTTGGTCATATAAGTCTGCCAGTAAAGTTTCATTGCCAGATCAAGTGTATATTGGAAGATATTGAAGATTTTCGGTATTGGCAGCAGGGTACAAAAATTTTGAGCTCAGTTTTGAAGGCTTTAGAGGCCCCGAATGAGGTCAAAAATTTGGGTGACAAGCGCTTGCGCCAGTCAAGCCTGTAGAGCGCTTCGTGGCATTTCTGAAATGGGGTTATAATAGTCAATCGGGTCAACTGGTGATGACTTATGGTCTTCGAAAGTTGGGCCACCCAAAATGGCAGAAAATAATTTTCTTCAAAATTTTTGTTCGGGTTTCAAAGGTTATCTTGAGCCGACTATGATGTAATAAAATGTAAAATAAAATAATTCTAAGTTTGGTCGGCCTTATTGGCTAAAATTCTGGAACCTTCCCAGGCGGTGGAAAATTGCCTATATAAGGAAGGCTGTATTATTGTCTTAGGCAGTTCAAAATAGTTCTGGGTAGTAGATCTGGGTATTGATTCGAGGCTTTGTCCTACAGAATATTGTAAGGGAATGCCCATGTGGCTTTGCATATTGTAATTCTGAAAGTTTGTAATTTCACATTTGTGGAGATAATAAGAAGCCAATTTTCTATTCTTGCATATTATTGTTGTTGTTTCTCTATTTCTGTTATGTGTTTGTGGTATTAAGGGGAGCACCCTTCATCATATACATATATAGATATACATACATATATATAGATATAGATATAGATATAGATATAGCTATAGATATACATATACATATACAATACATATACATATACATACATACATACATACATACATACATACATATATATATTATATATATATATATACACACATACATACATACATACATATATATCTATATATACATATATATCTATATATAAATATACATATATAGATATACATATATATATATATATATACATATATACATATATACATATATATGTATGTATATGTACATATATACATATATACATATATACATTATATATGTATGTATATATATGTATATATATATATATATGTGTAATATATATATATGTATATGTATATATGTATATGTATATATATATGTATATATATATACATATATATATATATACATATATATATACATATATATATATACATATATATACATATATATATATATATATATATACATACATATATATATATATATATATATATTATATAATATATATATATATATATATATATATATATATATATATATATATGTATATATATATATATGTATATATATATATATATATATATATATATATATTATATATATATATATAGTTTGAGTCTTTGTATCTCTTATGCTTCATGATTCCTTGGTGGGGTATTACATCAGGTATTAAAAGCCCATGTATTGCAACCCTGTGATGCTATGTTATTGCTCATGTGACTTGTTGTACTTATTATACAATGGCATATGTGATTTCTTTGTGATTTGGTTATGATCTTGATGATTGAGTTCCTTGTGAGGTAGTTTAATGAGATTAGTGTGATGCAACCTAATTATCATGCAATTGAGCAAGAATACCTCTTAAGTTTTTTTACACCTACCAGAAATAGGTATTTATCCCTACTAATGTATGGTAAGGGGTCCAAGGGGCAAAAAAAGCACAGGGTCGAAAACACACGGTCAAAAACATGCATGGTCGAAAAAATGCAAGGTTGAAAAACACGCAACGTCGAAAACACACAATGTTTTTTGAGCGGCACCAAAAATATTGTATATTTTTACCATGTGCCATTAAGACCCACAATGTAGAAAAAACATGATGTTTTCAATCATGCACTTACGCACTTATCTATTTATACACCGCAATCTTAATTGTGCAAGAATAATTTAAACTACAACATTGATAAGTGCGCAAGTGCGCGGTACCAAAAAGATTGTGTATTTTTTACCCTGCGCCATTTTTTGCTGATGACTAAGACCCACAATGTAGAAAATACATGATGTTTTCGATCACTCACTTGCCCATTTATCCTTTTGAACTTCAACATTGATGAGTGTGCAAGTGCACGAGACCAAAAAAATTGTGTTTTTTCGACCCTGCGTCATTGTTTTCTCATGACTAAGACCCACAATGTAGAAAAAACATGATGTTTTTGACCGCGCACTTGCACACTTAACCTCATTGTAGGACACATGTCAATCATGCATGATCCCACAATGATTAACCTTCACACATCTTCCTCATTGAGGGATAGCGCCCACCATTGATCTTGGGCACACATCCCGAGGCATTCGACATGCATCTCTTCATATTGTGTCAAAATTATATCACCTTCACGTGGGACCCACCGCCATGTCACCTCCAATCATCGGCCAAATCATCACCTCGTTCTTTGTGCACGCGTGTGAGAGCTCCATATGGGCGTCCACACTTTGACACATTACTCCTGTGCATTCTGGTATATGAATATTAGTTTTTTCATTCACACTATGAATGTGGGATTAATCCCCTTTCAATTAATAAGTGTGCAGGCGGAAAACATTGTGTGTTTTCGACCCTGCATCATTTTTAGAAAAGAAAATAAAATATTAATAAATATCACAACAATTTAAAAAATAAAATAGAAGAAATGTAAATTTAAAAAATTAGTATCAATCAAATCAGATTATTTTTGCACTTTTATAGTTATCAATCAAATCAGATTGTTCAACTGCCAAACTGTAGTCTGCTCCCGCTGACACACTCCTGCCATGCTCTTCCATGCTCTTCCATTTTCTCTGTTATACTCTGTTTTCTCCATTATACTCCATTTATATGGCTTTTGATGTATTTCCATGTATGTTATGTATGGATAATATGTTTTTTGTTTTCTCCATTATACTCCATTTATATGGCTTTTGATGTATTTCCATGTATGTTATGTATGGATAATATGTTTTTTTTGGTGTACAGAGGTGCATTCTTTCGGGAGGATAGCCACGTCCACAAAGGTATCTACCGCAATTAACAGACTTGCCCAATTTTTGCTGAGCAAGGAAGAGCTCACCAAGCTTGGCAGTTCAGCCATGATCAGGCGGTAATCCATCTAGAACAGAGAGAAAGTGGAATTTGGAACCCCTCTCTTTGGCCGGGTGGTCGCGCTGCTACATCTTTGGTAGCTTCTTTTAGAAGGCGCTAGTCTATCCATTCGGTGGTGAAAAAAGCTATGAAGAATCCCTGCATGGTCAATAGCTCTATGGAATTCATTAGAGGGTTGACATGGCCCTGTGCAGGAAATGTCACAACTCTTGCGTGCAAATGGGTCTCTCCTATTTATGTCCTGACTCCATCAACTATTGATAAGAAACTGTCTGAAACAATCAAATTTCTTACCCGACAGCTAATAAGGCCTCTAAAATTGAAAGCCAAGAAGCAAGGGAAAGCCATTTTTTGAGTCTGTAAACCTCTTTTTAGCTAAAAAGTAAAAACAAAGAAAAAAGACAAGCCATAGAAAATAACAGAAAATTAGCCCTCAGAGTTTTTTTTAGAAGTGAAGTCCTTGTCAATAAACTTCATATCAGCATTCAATTATTTTTCCTTCACTATGTAATAATCAATATGGAAGGTCTTCTGGAGGAAATTATAATGGTTGTGCATTGTTTGAGAAAATCTGTCTATACTGTTGTGAGCTAGAAGAAATTCTTCCTTTGAAACTATGAGAGTGCAGAGATCATTTCACGAGTCTCTTTTTTGATGACATGATCTTTCAAGTTGAGGTTTTTGTCAGGTTCCACAATATCATTAGGCTTCTCAAACTTACCTTTTTGATTAAAATAGCATCTGAATGAACTTCAACCTTCTCATTTAGAGGGTTCTTGTATTGTAAAGTTACATTCTCCATGCCTATTATATTTACAAGTTCATACTTTGCCCATAAATTCCAACACAAAATATATGCCAACGATGTCAATAAAAGTATACAAGACAAAAACACTACTGCTTTTCTTCTTTGATGTTCTTTCACCTCCTGCTACTCCTACTGATCCTCCTTGGTGAATTGCCACTTTCGCTTCCTCAACAACTGCTCGATGGTCGCACTAACTCTTTTTTCTGCCTCCCATTCCGGAAGGTAATCCTTTATGTGTTGCCACCTGACTTGTTCTTGGGCCCTTTTGGGCTCCTTATCCTTTGAAGCACTCCAAGTTAGAAACATACAGAGTGGTGGTGAGAACTCAGCTACATGTAACTAGTCACTACCCTTGGCTTTGAAGCCAACCGCGGGCTCTAAAATTGTAATGGACGCATTCAAGTCATCATACCACTCATCCAAGAGGCATGTCATCATTATCCAATGCGTTTAATATTTTCCTCCAAGTTCCAAGCACCACGCAAAAGCCATAGATGCAATATCTGCATTTGTTCTATTTTTGAACTCTACTTGTAGATATTTGTCACCCAAGACCATTTTTACCATCTGTACACAGAACAGGTCCCATACTAGGAGAGAAGAAAGCTTATATGTAAAGGACCCATGCAAGAACAACATGCCAATAATAGGAACTTGGATAAATCTCACTATACCAATTACCAGAATTTAGAGCCATTACCAACTTATTCTTTGCCCTGCCCACAATGTTTGGAAATACACTTTTTGGCGCATCATCTCTAGAAACTCCCACCTGCAAATAAAAAGTAGCGTATTAAAACAATGTTTCGGGTAGGTTGTGTTTTTAAGACAATTCAGTGGCTACATAAGAGCTTGACAGAACCTCAGAAAAATTACCAGATTACTTACAGACGAAGGGTACAAAGACTTCGTCAAAATGTCCACAAATGGGGATTAATTTGCACATCTTCTCTGTGTAACTCCCAAGAAAGGAACCTTAGCTAATGAGTGATATCATATTTTGAATTCCAGACAAGGGGGAATTCAATAGGCAATTAGAGTCTAAGACAAGTGCACTTCCCACAACCGTCCACCTTAGAATAGCATGCAAGAAGACTCTAAGGGCCCGTTTGGTGCATGGAATATGAGTTCTAATTCTGGAATTAGATTTCCAAAAAATGTAATTCCATATTTGTGTCCATCCAAAAAATTGGAATTGGAATTTCGAAATTCCAATTTTGCCCCCAAAATGGGAATTTCATCTTCCACTCAAATAGGTGGAATTGGAAATTCCAATTTCTAATTCCAATTTTTATAAAACCAAATTTAATATTTCGTGGGATCTGTGACTATAAGGATGTATATTATATTGCTATTAGGATGTATATATATACATGTGTGTATATACATATACACATATATGTATATATACACACATGTGTGTATATACACACATGTATATATACACAAATATGTGTATATGTATATACACACATGTATGTATTTGTGTATATATATAAGGATGTATTATTATACATGTGTGTATATACATATGTGCATATATACATATGTGTATATACACACAAATGTGTGTATATATACACAAATGTGTGTATATGTATATACACACATGTGTGTATTTGTGTATATACACATATGTGTGTGTATATATATGTGTATGTGTGTCTATACACACACATATTGTTGGAAATATTCAGGAATTAACCGAGTTACTGAGAGGGGAGGGGTGAATCAGCAACTCCAAATTTTCTTTCAATTACAGATGTATTAACATGTAATTCACTTTAACCTTTGCATACAGAAAGCATGAAACTTAAAAGCATTCACAATAATGACACATAGATTTGGTTACCCAGAAACCTTCCAAAAGAAAGTAAAACTGGGGTGGGGATGAAACCCACAAAGCTTTAATACTGCAGAATAAAGTTGGCCGGTTAAGGCTTACAATTTGATCACTTCTGATGATCTGCCCTGTTAGGAGCAATAAGGATTGCTAAATCCACCTTGTTAAAGGATTTACAAAACATACAATGAAGTATGCCCTTGGTAAAGAGATTTTACAAAAGACTGTTAAGTCTACCCGGTTAAACGATTTAGTACTGGTTCACCTGTTAGGATGAAACAGTAGATCTCTTGCTTTGCAACTGGATTACTGATTGAGATTCACTGATGTACTGATCACCTTCTGTGATGAATTTGTCTTTGCTGTTCCTTATACTACTGAAGCCTTCTGTAATTCGCTTATCTCTGCCTTTCTTTCTCTTTCACATATATTCTTCTTACTTACATCTTGACAGTTTTACAACATTGTTTATATACAAGTTTCAAACAATTAATTACAATTACAATTACAAAGTCGGCTTGACAAATAAACATAAGTGCTACTAAGTCGGCCCAAGTATGGTTACACGGTTCCTGCAAACTGACTCGGTGACTTTCTGATACTCGGTGTCCACTGCATTACTCGGCATTGTCATGCACTCAGTAGAAGTGAAGGCACGGTTCATACTGATCACTCAGTAGGTTTTGAACTCGGTAAATACTGGTGACTCGGTAGACATGATGTTACTCGGTTTACACTGTCCTGTTCAGTTTTCACTGTCTGCTCGGTTTGCACTGTTTGCTCGGTTTGCACTGTCTGCTCGGTTTGCACTGTCTGCTCGGTTTGCACTGTCTGCTCGGTTTGTACTGTCTGCTCGATTTGCACCCAGAATGCAAATAAGTGTTGTCACTAGTGGCAATTCTGCTTAATGCCAACAATCTCCCCCTTTGGCATTAGTGACAAAAACACTTACTGGCCAAAACTTATATACACGAATCATGCTGAGTTTTATTTTGATTTTTCAAAATTTGTCTTTGTTATAGGGCTTTATACATTGTCTCCCCCTTTCAATGTGCTAACTATTTCTTATACAAAACTATACATATCTCTCCTTCTATACATATCTCCCCCTTTTTGACGATAATGCCAAAGGTGCATATACAAGTTATTTACAGAGAGAATCCAAAATTTGATAAAAAATCAAAATGTACCTTCATTATTAGTGCCAGGGTTCTGTCCCAACTTTCTTGCAGAATCTTACATGTTTGTATAGCAATTTGAACTTCTGCAGAGAGTTCAATCATGTGATCTGCTATAGAGAATTGATTGTCATGAATCAATGTTTTGGAATGTTCAATGTGCTTATACATTGTATTCATGATGGGAAGGATCATGTGTTGGATGTCTAGCAGTGTGGACCGGATCCTTGTGTCTTCTTTCAGTAGATCAGACTGCATGTTTGATAGGTGTGAGATTTTCATGTGATGAGCAGAGCTTGAACTTGGTTCAAGTTGCAGCTTCTGTATGCTAATCTTCATATCCTCATCCATTTTATTTATTTTATCCTTAACACCCTTTGTGAACTCGGCAATATTGCACAATCTGGCCAAAAGAGAGGTAGCATTCGAATAGATAGATTCAATGTTAGACAAAACTGAAGACAATTCTACTTGGTTGATAGCTATGTGCTGAGCAATGTGCTCAAGCACTTTATTGTTTAATCTCTTCTCGGCTCTTTCAACTAACTTTTCTATCCCGGATGAATCCTCATTGTATTTCTCAACTGCTTCTGCTAATTGTAACAAAACATGTTGGGAGGAGTCTACTTTAATGCCTAATGCATCAGACAAAATGTCCTTAGCATCTTTGATGATTTGATACTCCTTGTCTCTTTCCTCTTTAAGTTTCTTTTGTTTTGCTTTCCTTTGGAGCATCTCACCTATATTTTTCATTTGGTCCGCTGATAGATTTGCAAAATCTAATGTAGGAATTTCTATCTCTTCATCTAGGTCTATATCCTCTACTATATTCTTACCCAAAAATTTTATACTCGGTAGAGCCTTAGGCTTATTTGTACTTAATGCTTTGGTAGTAGTGACAGTAGATAAAGTAGGGCTGGTTATAGAGACTGGTATACTTTCTACTGGAGAACTTAAAATATTTACACTTGAAGATTCAAAAACTGGAAAACTTACTGCTGGAAAACTTGATGATGCAGGAGACTGCAACTCGGTAAAAGAAATGGTAGCTGCTTCTGATGTTGCTAAGGATGATTGGACAAATGTGGGAGTTGTCACAACCATGCTTGAAGGTGTCTCTGGGCTGGATGTAGAAACTTTCACTGGAGAGGTAGGAAGGGATGCAATGACTTCGGCTGCTATCCTTACAGTATCATCTACCTCAGTGTCTTCTTCTTGTTCATCACTGTCATCTTCAATATCTTTTATTATGACTGTTTCAATACTCGGTTGGTGAAGGTGGTATATGTTCTTCCATGTAGCATTTACAGCCTTCACAACCGATTCAATATTGTTGATCAAAATCAAACAAGTATTGAACTTCAATATCATCTTATTTTCATTTTCTTTTAATGCCTTCTTTACTTCATCATTATTCAAGCTCGGCATCAACTGTCTCAGGTTTTGATCAAATATGTCTATCACCGTTTGCTTTGCATTGCTCCATCTCATTTTTATTGGATTCAATAGAACTGCTGGAACCTGTGGGGCTATTTCTTCAGGAGAGTATTTCCACTGTCCCATCTTCTCAATAACAGCATCTTCTATTTCCTTTTGTTTTGCTTCCGATCTGGTTTCATATTTTAAGGATTTTATGTTACTTACTCCAGATCCTGATCTGTCTCTAAAGAGTTTGAGCTTTTCTTGAAGGTTTAGAGGAGGCCTTTTGAATACTATGTCTTTATCTGCTTTGTCTGCCTTGTCTGCCTTGCCTCTTGTATTTCTTCTTGTAAATACAGTAGTAGGAGGCTTAGGTGCCTTAGTGATGAATACCTTTCCTTTCTTCTTTGCCGGTTCTGGTTCCTCTGTTTTCTCATCCTTTTCCTCTTCTTCTTCATCTTTTTCTTCTTTGTCCTTAGTTATCATTTGCATTTTGGCTATCCTCTTCTTTCCTTTGTTTACCACCTGTGGAAGCTTTATGCTCAGTTCAATTCTCACCTTAGCTTCATCATATGTTCCAAAATATGGAGCTTTGGGATTGACAGGCTGATTAAGAAGAGCTTCAATGATATTTTTGGTTTCATCAATATTTACCTCATAAGGAAGAGGTTTTACATATACAGTCCTTGGTTTAACTGCTTGAATATATACATTATCACAATCCACCATAAAACAAAGTCATCTTTGTAATCTTCCACCAACTTCAGTGGAATCTGGAATCTGTCATTAATTTTCTCTTTGAAAGACTCAAAATAATTATCCATGATGCTTTCAAAATTTTCACCCATTTCTGAGATGTATTCATTTATTTCATAGAGGACTGGCACATCTTTTCTCCATACAACTTTTCCTTTAGAAGGGAAGAATTTTAGAACATAGAAGAATAAACAGACCAACAAGGATCCAAACTTACATGGATTGTTTTTGAAAGTTTTAATGCTTTCCATATTTTTGTTAAACTGCTTTAACAATAAGTCTGCTAGGTCAAATGTTAAGTTATTCTTGACCACTTTGTATGCTAGGTCAATAGCTTCACAGGAGACACTGTTCTGTCGACTAGAACTGTAAATCTTATGGGCAATAATGTGTGTGCCAAACTTCAGTTCAGCGTCGGTAATGCTGCTAACTTTCATGCCTCTACCGTCCCACTCGGCTAGGGTTTTCTTCTTTAGTTCTGTCCAACCTAGGGTTTTGGTAGTTTTAGCTTTGTTCAACATGGGAAGACCGGTGATTTGATGAATCATCTTCTTTGTGATCTCTATAGGTTGCTCAAGCCAAATCTTGCCATCATGTACTCGGCTGAGAATGTATCTAACCCATTTATCTCAAAAGTTTCGAGGTAGATGTGCAATGTGAACTAAACCTTTATCTTCCAGATGTTTGTGCTTGGGTTTCAGAATACCATCCACACACAGTTCTTCACACACAATATCTAGTTCTAGGTTCCCCATTTCATGAATTGAACAGTTGAAATGATTGCGAATATCGTTAATAAGTAGTACCTTAGGAGGAATCTGAGATTGAGCTCCGTTCGGATCTAGGGCTGCTGCAATTGCGGGCACGATCTTGAAATCTGGTGTTTTCCACTCCCCTTGGACTAACATATCAGATCCTTTCTTTGCTGAAGTGCTGGATGATGCCATGGTAGCTCACAGAAAATTCCTTTCGCAAAAGTATTGAATCGCTGGGTTGCTCTTGAAATTTTCTGCTCTCAAAGTGCTAAAGGTTCATGGTGAAGAATGAGTTCGATTACTTGCTTTTTGTTTACAACTCTGTCATTAATGCTCATTTCAAATTAGGGTATGAATTCTGACAGACTGTCACCCACTAAGAATTAATTTCTCGGTAAAGACTTCGCAACTCGGTGAACTCGAGAATTCATATTGCTCCGACCTTGCTCGGTAAAGACAGGTACTGACCTTGCTCGGTGAAGACTGATACCGACCTCCCTGTGATCTTACTGCATCTTGCATGCTGATTTAGATCTTTCTTTTAATTCAGTTCTGGAACTACTTGAGATTGGTCTATGAGAATACAGTTCCAGTGCTTTCTTGGAAATTTAGTTTGAGTCGGTAGAGCCATCCATTCCATTACTTGGACTGGATTGCTCGGTAACTTTAGGAATCCATTTTTGTCTCACCTGTTTCCTGACCTTAATTGCTTCATTCTTCTTTCCATCTTCAACTTCACTAGCATTCATGCAGTTTCTGGCTATGTGACCGAGTTTAGTGCATTTGAAGCATCTTACGGTAGTATCCCTTTTCCTTAGATGATGTTTTATGCAATTCATGCTAATGTGTCCATATTCTCCATAGTAATGACATCTACACTAGGTGTTGTAGTCCCATCCAAACATTGCTTTCATAATTTGTTCTGCTGCATTAAATGTCTTGGATCTGCACTCGGATGCCTTGTGACCTTGTTTGTTGCACTTGTGACAATTACCTCTGAATCTAGGTTTTTCCCTACATTCATTTGCTTTGTGACCAGGTTGATTGCAGTAGTAACATTTTCCATTGAATTCTGCTTTTTCATTATTCCAACATTTATTTGAGGTATGTCCTATTTTACCACAATGATTACAAGTAGGTTTTTGATTTCTTTGAGTACCTTGCTTAGAAGATTCGCCTTCTCCTTTGTATCCAAGTCCTGCTTTTCCTTTTTGCCTATGAAGATTTCGCTCATACAGCTGATTCAAGTCTTCTTGACTTTTCAGCATTCCTTCATTGATTTGTTTTTCAGCGTTTAGATCATCCACCAATCTTAGATTGATTTCCTTTTCAGATCTTAGTTCTTCTCTTGTGCTTTCTATTTCTGATCTTAGATTCAGAATTTCCTCATTTGTATGAGAGATCTGATCAATTAGGTTTTCTAGCTGAAGGGTTTTATTTTGGACTTCAATGTTTCTTCCATCTAATTCATCTTTCAACTTGTTTCTTTGTTCCAAGATCTCACAGAATCTTGTAGAGTGTAGCTCTTGTTCTCTTTTCAATTTTCTCACTTCTTCCTGCAGAGACCCATTCTTTTCTAGGAGTTCTTTGATAGCATTGTTTGCTTCATCTAAGTTGTTTGAGGGAAAAAGATCTTCAATCTTTTCTTCAATGTAATTCTGATCATTCATCTGATTTGCAAGTTCCTTCCTTCTTCTTAGGGATTGGGAAAGATGTTCTTTTGCTTCTTTGAGTTTAGCTATGGCCATTTCCAGATCTAGCTTTTCATTTTCAATCACCTTGTTCAGTTTGAATACCTCCATTGTCCTGGATCTTTGCTCAAGCTAGTTAAGCTTTATCGTGAGAACCAATGCTGCTCTGATACCAATTGTTGGAAATATTCAGGAATTAACCGAGTTACTGAGAGGGGAGGGGTGAATCAGTAACTCCAAATTTTCTTTCAATTACAGATGTATTAACATGTAATTCACTTTAACCTTTGCATACAGAAAGCATGAAACTTAAAAGCATTCACAATAATGACACATAGATTTGGTTACCCAGAAACCTTCCAAAAGAAAGTAAAACTGGGGTGGGGATGAAACCCACAAAGCTTTAATACTGCAGAATAAAGTTGGCCGGTTAAGGCTTACAATTTGATCACTTCTGATGATCTGCCCTGTTAGGAGCAATAAGGATTGCTAAATCCACCTTGTTAAAGGATTTACAAAACATACAATGAAGTATGCCCTTGGTAAAGAGATTTTACAAAAGATTGTTAAGTCTACCCGGTTAAAGGATTTAGTACTGGTTCACCTGTTAGGATGAAACAGTAGATCTCTTGCTTTGCAACTGGATTGCTGATTGAGATTCACTGATGTACTGATCACCTTCTGTGATGAATTTGTCTTTGCTGTTCCTTATACTGCTGAAGCCTTCTGTAATTCGCTTATCTCTGCCTTTCTTTCTCTTTCACATATATTCTTCTTACTTACATCTTGACATTTTTACAACATTGTTTATATACAAGTTTCAAACAATTAATTACAATTACAATTACAAAGTCGGCTTGACAAATAAACATAAGTGCTACTAAGTCGGCCCAAGTATGGTTACACGGTTCCTGCAAACTGACTCGGTGACTTTCTGATACTCGGCGTCCACTGCATTACTCGGCATCGTCATGCACTCGGTAGAAGTGAAGGCACGGTTCATACTGATCACTCGGTAGGTTTTGAACTTGGTAAATACTGGTGACTCGGTAGACATGATGTTACTCGGTTTACACTGTCCTGTTCGGTTTGCACTGTCTGCTTAGTTTGCACTGTCTGCTCGGTTTGCACTATCTGCTCGGTTTGCACTGTCTGCTCAGTTTGCACTGTCTGCTCGGTTTGCACTGTCTGCTCAGTTTGCACCCAAAATGCAAATAAGTGTTGTCACTAGTGGCAATTCTGCTTAATGCCAACACATATGTGTGTATATATACATGTGTGTATATGTGTATATATATACACACGTGTATATTTGTGTATATATATACACATGTATATATATATGTGTGTGTGTGTGTATACACATATGTATGTGTGTATATACACACATGTGTATATATAAATGCATGTGTGTGTATATATACACAACATGTGTATATATAAATACATGTGTGTGTATATGTGTATGTGTGTATACACACACATGTGCATGTGTATATATGTGTGCATATACACACATATATACACATATACACATGTGTGTATGTGTATATATACACATGTTTGCATATATGCATATATACACACATGTATGTGTGTATATATACAAATGTATACACACAAATTTAAAGAAATTAATATACAAAATTAAAATTCCTTATGCATCTTCTGAGTCATCTTCCGGGTGAACCAAATAGGTCATCGCGTATTCCAGAAATCATTTTCAGAATTCGTATCTTCCAGAATTGTAGCATCTTCCAGAATTGACTATATCTAGCATTTGGTATTCCATGCACCAAATGGGCCCTAAGCGCTTTAAATTGTGGTAGGTAAACCGGCATCCCATTTTGGACGGTGATAGAGAAGGCTAAGAGTAGGTTGCTATCAGTCATAAAAAATTTCAAAAGTTTTTCTGCAACTGACGAAACAGAGCTTGGAAGGACGTGTGTTCTCTCTATGAAAAATATCAAAAGTTTTTGTCATTCTACAACCAAAAAAATTGGCCTATAGTATGGAGCCAAAATATTTTCCATCTGACATATGGATAAAGGACATAGAACTTCTATTTCATAGGAAATCAAATTTATTCAATGAATTCTAATGGTTTGATTGGTTGAATAGCAAAGGATTAATCACAATTTAACATTCCAGCCTCCGCAATAGTTTCATGCCTTGGCAGGAACTAATAAGAAAGAAGAGCGTAGAAGATTCTAGATGGCCGCTCACGCCATGGATTAGCCAAATGGAGGCACACAATCGTTGAAATTTGTATCCTCGAAAATGTGATACACTGAATAAACCCCCATCTGATAGATTTTATTTGGTAATTAGTTCATTTTATTATATATATATTTATCTTGAATTTCTAAGCTTAGAATGTGATGGCCAACTAAACCTCCATTAAATAGATTTTATTTGATGACTATTTATTTTTAACAGTATTTTATACTTTTTTATTGATTTTTAACAATATTATATATATATATATATATATATATATATATATATATATATATATATATATATATATATATATATATATATATATATATATATATATATATATATATATATATATATATATATATATATATATATATATATATATATATATATATATATATATATATATATATATATATATATATATATATATATATATATATATATATATATATATATATATATATATTAATTAGAATATTTATCTTTACGACAATCTATGGTAAGCTTGGAATGTGATGCACCAATTAAACTTGTATCAATTAGATTTTATTTAGTAACTTTCTTTTCATATTATTTTTAATATATTAACTTGCATACGTAGCGATACTATTATTTTTATGCTAAAGGTTCCATATTTCACACTCACCATCCACTCACCATTTGATGACAATAATATTAGGTTGAAAATGCTTATTTTAAGAGAAGAAGACGGCCAAGAAATGTTCAACATGGTGCAGTTAGCACACTTTTTTTTTTATAATATTTACAAATAACATGATGCCAAAGTAGATTTTTTCAGGGATTGACTAGATGGCCATCAAGATTAAAATTAAGTGTGGGGATGGTGCAATGGGTACTACAAAGATGTTTGGAAGATCTATTAGAAAATCATAAATACAAGTCAAATATGCATTTCATTATTTTAAAACTATGCAACATACATACATACATATGTACGTATTTATGAATTTATTTCAGTCCGCTCTTATAAAAACAAAATAATATATTAATAGTAAATAAGTTTTTCCTTTTAACTGGGTCTTTGTTTATTTTCTAAATATTAAACATATTTTATTTTAAAATATATTTTACAAATTATAACACAAGATTAATTTGATAGATTTTTTGATACCTTGATTAAATTATTTTATAATTTAAATTAAATAAAAATTTAACAATTATTTGTAGTACAACTATATTTACTATTTTAGATAATATTCTATTCAAAATAAATTATATTCTTAGTATAATAAATACTTAATATATAATATTGTATATACTATAAATTAATTTATATTCTAATACATTCTATTTTATGGATAAATTAATAACTACATTTTTAATTATTAGTTTCGTAATTTGATTGATAGAAAAATAATTCTTCTTTAGACAATTGAGTTGTGATTGACGATTTTCTACTCTAGTAACTGTCAAATCAAACAATATTATCTGGTTTGAATTTGTAATTTTTCACTTTTTCTTTGCTCACTATTTTGGAAAAGTTTATGAAAAAATACTTTATAGTGCATTCTAAGCTTAAGTTTGACTAAATATTTTTTAACTAAAATAGATTTATATAACTGTAAACATAAATGCTAAAATATTATATGTCATGAATTCTTTATAAAATTGACTTTGTGGTACCGAAATTAACTATTTAATTATTATTGTGAAAATTATATTTTAAATTTAAATCATATACACTATTAAATTTTTGGTACATATTTATTATTATTCAATTATGTAGATCTAAACTATATAATATATATTATAAAATATAAATATTTTGTATAATATTATTTAATTAATTTATAAAAAAACCAATTTCAAAGCAAAATGAGTATGAATTAAAAAGAGTTTCGACAAAACAAAAAATTCAAGGGAATAGAAAAGAAATAAGTAAAGCATTTTAAATGTATTAATAAATAATAAATAAAATAAAATAAAATGAGGATGAGAATAAATAAAAAGATAAGAAAACTTCATAAATCATTTTATTGCACTCTCTAATGTAAATCAAACAACAACTACCATAAATAATGCAAGTGATGATGTGCGTCAAATTTAGATAAGCTACTTTACAAGAGAAAATCGAGGGTGATTAGTAATAGATGTCAGAGGAGTTGATTGGTGAGAAGGAGCTCACAAGTCAGAAACATGGCATGGAGATGATCGGGGATACTTAAAGAACCATGAAAACATATGAATACTTATAAATGATGACGTGTAGAAAATGCCAAACAGTTACCCAAAAAATATCAACGACTGAGAGAGTTTTGATGGTCTTTGTAGAGGATTCGCTACCACTGTACAATGAATAATCATGATTTTTCCAATGGTCGTCCATTCCCTCTCCTTGGCTCTCAACCGTTGATCGTAAAAAATAGGTGGGGCTTTTCCAAATAACAAATGCTGAAACCAAGATTCTCATTTTTTTTAACCCTGGACGACTACTTGAACATGTAAAAGTTTAAATGTTTGCGATAATCATGTTTAAGTATTTGATTCAATCAAGTTATAAAAATTAGAAATGAGTACAGATTAAAAAGAAGATTGGGTTATAAAAGCCATAAATTTTTTCACAGAATAAAATATGGCAAAATTTGGTAACCTGTCATTGAAGGCCAAAATTTGGTAACTTCATTTGTATAAAGCCTGAAGTGATTGTGAAAAAAATCAAGATCTAAATTTTGATTTAAATTTGCTTCAGAAATTTCAGCTTTAAGCTAGTCTAGCAAGCAATTTTTCTTTTAGCCATTTATCTCCTTGTATGTAGGGTTCTAATCTATGTTATTTTTAATTATGAAAGAAGCTTCAAATTATTGTTAAATAATTACATATGAGAAACTAGATTGAATTGTACATGTGCGTTTGTTTGTTGCAGAAGAAATACTATTTCATTGAGAAAACTATAGATGTTTATTTTATTACTTTGTGAGGGAAATTCATTCAAACTTAACTACTCTTTAGGTTTAACTAGAAGTGTAGGGGGTTTAGCTAAATTTGTTTTCTTAACATTCAAGAGATAGGTTGTTTTAATTTTATTTTGTGCTAAGATGAAGGAAATAGATTTGTGTGTAACATTCCATGCACTCAAAGATCAAAATAAAAATGAAAACATATTAATTAAAACTAGCGAATCTCATTTTACATTTTGTTTGACTTGCAACTGCATAAAACCAGGAATGACATGTTTATGGATCACTGGAATTTATGGTTCAAATACTACACTTCTTGCTTGGCTTGTAGTTGAGTTAGTACAATTGGTTACCATTGGTCTGGCATCGGCCCTTAGGAGCAGAGATGGTGACTGTCAATTTTGCTGCCTTACAAAAATCTCTGGTACTAATAGTAATGACATCGAAGCATGACAATAATGAGTTGCAAATGTTGAGAAATGGTATAGATACATCAATAATAAGAATATATCCATGGGATGGTGAGTTTAGAACATTTATTCTATTGAAATAGAGATAGATTGATAGAGAGATGAGGACATATAGAGAGGATGAGAGGGAGAGACAACAAAAGAACACATACTTAATGGACCTTCTACATTTGTACGACGTACCCATTGTACACTAAGGAGCAATTGCTAGTTAGAATAAGGTAATCTTGAATAGGTCATGGATGACCTCCTTTTAGTTGTCATTACATTTAACTATATGGCATTCTCTCATCTACTATAATGTTGGTGGGTAACAGGGTAATCTTTAAGAAACTCCCCTTCAAAAAAGGAGTAAAAAAGTGGTGAAAGTTAGAAAGAAAAAAAATATTTATTGGGGAAATTTTTTTCTTTTCAAAGAAAAAAAATAATCTCAATTGGCGAATCATTCATGCTCCCTAGAACTATGTGGAAAATTTTGGTGAATCATTAGTGCTCCCTGAAACTATGTGGAAAATCTTAGCAAATTGTGCTTTTGTTTCAGAACTACCAAAATATATATTGGCGAATAAAAAATAGTATTTATATTATAAAAAATATAAATTGGTGAATATTCAAAATATAGTGATAGGACTACATGTCAAGTTGGGTGCTATGTGTCATTTATTGATGACATTTTGTGTAGCTTTGGCAGGCTAAAAGGAGGTTCGATGGCTAACAGTTACAAAGATACGCAATGGTCATGTTGATGGTGTGCTTGACTTCAGCTATTATGTTGGCAGTTCAGATTTGTAGGCCACAAAGATACGCAAAGGTCAAGTAAGTTTGTGGTTGAAAATTTGGCATTTGCGTAGCTTCGACACAGTTTGTGATGACTGGTGACAGTGGGTGTAGCTTCAGCAGGCTAAAAGGAGGGTTGATGCTGACAGTTACGAAGATACATAATGGTCAGGTTGACGACATGCATGACTTCGGTGGTTATGCTGGCAGTTTGCAGTTGAAGGCCACGAAGATAGGCAAAGGATAGGTTGACAATGTGCATGAATTTGGAAGTTATGATCGTAGGTAAGATATGGGGGTTCCGAGGCCACATTAGTAGTCTGCATAACTTAGCTTCGTGAAGTTACAGTGACATTGAACACTGAAGTACAATTAATGAGACTTAACGATGAAAAGATTTTGATTAGACATTAAAAAGGTTAATTTGTACAAGATCTCAGCTATGAATCATAAACATTCATTATCTTTCTTTTTAGAGCCAAGTCACATTACATGAAACATTCCTTCATAATTTAATGTTGTTGCCAAGTTGTCAGTTCAAAATTTAAAATCTCAGCTAGGATATGGTAGTTTCGAGGTAACACTAGCAGTTTGCGTAACTTGATTGGTACATAATCCAAGGAAAGATTTTGATTAGACATTAAAAAGGATAATTTTGCAGGATATGAGCTGTGATTCATCAAAATTCATTATTCTTCTTTTCGACTTTAGAACCAAGTTACGCAAGGTACAATTTCTACAATTTTTCTTTACCGATATTCACTAATTTCCTTTTCCCAGGCAAGCCACCTTACATGAAACATTCCTTCAAAATTTATTGTGGCTGGCAAGTTGGTGATTATTTTCTTTATATACTCCTTGGTAGTGGAATTGTAGAACATGGAGGCTTTCTAAATTTCTAAATTTGGAATCTTGGATGACAGAATGGGTCTTCCAGTAGTTGAGGGATCATCAAATGAGAACCCAGAACCTATTATCCAACCAAATTTGGAAATGGACAAGGAGATTTAGTAGGATGTCGTTAGTCATCTTATGTCTGTAGCATGGGATCATACTACCAGTTACGCCAGATACCAAAGCGACATGTTCAAACTTGAAGTAGAACATGACAAGTCAGAGATGCGCACCATTTTTGACGATCATGGCTTCGACCAGGAGGCATTCCAAGAGGATATGAATTAGATGATCCGGTTATTTGTTGGTCTACGCATAGACTAATCTTTTTTTCTTTGTGGATCTTACAAAAAATTTTGTTACTTGTAAGTTGTAATTTATAAATATGAAATAATCAAATGTACCTTTCATTTTGGTTTTGGAAATGGTTGGAAGCTTGTCGCTTCTCCTTTTGGGGAAACCATAACCATTCAGTGAATCAGTGATTCAGTTACCAGTATTATGTATACCACTTTTTGAATTTCATAGTAATACTGTATAATATATAATACCAGTTTTTGAATTTCATAGTAATATTGTAGTCTATAATACTATATACAAATGAAACATTGAGAAGTCAGAAGACTCTTTTTCAAATAGTGTTACTATTTTTAGTTTTATGTGTTATTTTCTAATACTTTAAATTTCAATAGTCAATACACTAAATTCTAATATAGTAACATGTTATGTGAATCATGAAATTGAACAATAGTTCTATAATTTTATTATTTATAAATTGAAAAATATGTAAATTGTAATTACTAAATCAGAATACTATATAAATTGGAACCCACTCCAAGCTCCGAAGTTACATCTAGTTATTTCATAACTTCTCAACAGTTAATTTAATATGATGGTGATCTGTTTTAAAGTTACGCCTAGCTGTTTCATAACTTCTCAATGGTTAATTTATTATGATGGTGATCAGTTCCGAAGTTACGCCTGGCTATTTCGTAACTTCTCAATGGTTAATTTATTATGATGGTGATTGGTTCCAAAGTTACGCTTGGCTATTTTTTAACTTGTCAACGGTTAATTTATTATGATGGTGATTGGTTCCATAGTTACGCTTGGCTATTTTGTAACTTCTTAATGGTTATGTTTTTATGATGGTTAGGGGTTTCAAAGTCCCAACTAACTTCATGCATAGCTTCGTAAGGTGTTGAAAAGTGAGAGACATAGAGTAAGTTGCATGCCACGTGTAAAGTGTCGAACAATGGAATGTTTGTAGAGCTTTGGTAGGGTTTATTTGCCATTTGTAAGGGCAGTTACAAAGTACAAATGTCATGCGACATGCCAGGTTGTGTCGTAACATCTCAAGGTTTCATTTTTTTGGTCAGTTTAATAGTCCCGAAGTTTGAAATTGTGTTGTGTGACTTCACAAGTCTCAAAGTTTTGGGATTTCAAATTCAAACGGCCAAGGGCCAAGGCCCCTGATTTATAGGTAGCAATTTAGCAAAGTTGAGATAGGGACCTAGGGTTAGATGTACTGTTAGCGCCACTTCAGCAACACACTAATTATTTTCTCTTGGATCATCGACAAATATATGCTAGAAGTGACAATTGACAGTGACACTTTTCTAAAAAAGGTAATTACTAATTTCATGTGTGTGTGCTTGATGGGATTTTAATTTTTAATAGAGTAGGCGGCCTGGTGGCTAGTAGCCTAGTTATACTTATGAGTTTCTTGTTAGTTATTAAATACAGTTCACACTTCAGTGACATCAGAGAGCATCCATAATTTCCAGAGTCGAAGAGCAACTAGAGAGTTGACAGCTTTGGCTTTAAGTGTAGATAGAAAAGGAACTTACTGCTTAGAGTTTAGTATACATAAATAATGGTAGAACAAGGATCTCTTGATGTTGTTGTAGTACTAGAAAAGAGTGTCGTTGTGTATTCAAGAACAAAGAGGCCAAACATATACGCTGAACAATGGATGAAACTATTTCTTGGATCCTCAAATTTGCAATTAGCTAACACTTATGAATGGAGGGAGTGTTATGCATTCTACAGGGATGTTATCTACCCAAACAAAACTAGGTATGAGCTCTTCATATTTTTCTATAACAATAGATTCAGAGGCCCTCCTATTTCAAACCCATGGGACATGAACTTGGGAAATTTGATAGTGCCTGAGGTATTTTTGGATGTAGACCTCATGAAAGCACTAATTCAAGCATAAAATCTAGTGACACAAGCTTTCCACAAGCATGACAAGTCTATACTTTTCATGTTAGATAGAGCAACTTTTATTCAAGATTTCGATCTTGAGGGACCTATGAGCGTGTATATTGACCTAGCAGAAGAGGAGGCCCTGTTTAATAGATAGAAAAGTTACTACCATGGAAGGGTTATGAGGAGGCATATTCCTAGAGAAAAGAAAGAGGCAGGGTTGTTACCGAAGAAGGTTGCAAATTCATTTGATATTGAGCTTTTCTTTCCCTATTTCTAGAATACCATCTACGGTCTACACAAAGTTATTGGACTAGATGGAGGTTTGAAAGTGACTCCTGACATTTTTTTCATGTCTATAGATGTTCAGGACCTGTACACCAACAAGGAGTTTGCTTATGTGGGGCACATAATGAATGTAATACACACTGAGTTGATGAATGCAAAGATTGATTTGAAAAGCTTCAAGTTCAATCACTACTCCATGCTAATGCACCTGATCCTTTATTGTAATATTGGCTACATCAACCCAGGGTTCATCGACGAGACTGAGAATGCAGGAGGAACTATTTTGTTTCAGCTGTGGACTAGGTTATGGCATAGAACTTACCATTTCTCTAATTCCATTATTTTTTATAGTGATTTTGTGGATCCAGTAATGAACATGTTAGGTATTGTGAGGGATAAATTTCCTTTACTTGTTAGAAAATTGCTTAGACCCTTAGCATTTAAAGTTGACAATGACATTAAGTACAATTGGGGTGATATGTTTCTTTTTGAGAATTTTACTATTATAAGAGTGTATGCTTTCCCTCAACCTCCACACATACTACCAAAATTTGTCCTAGAAATATTGGCAATAGTAGAATTCATGTGGCAGCTTATCACGATGGATAGAGATAACTTAGGCCCTAAAAGACATAAGGGAACCTTTCTGGAAAGGACATTCCAAATAGGGGATTTTTCTATAGGTAAAGATGATGTGGACTAAATTCATGAATTCCTAAGACAATTTAGATTTTCCTCTGGTAAATCAAGGATGTATGACCCTAAAGACTTCGTTAGAGTAGCATTCAGAGAAATGAGGAATCACAATTTGGCTCTAAATCAGCCTATGGCAGATGCGGATGTTATTAGAAATGTTTTTAGTAAAGATACTTGTGAAGAGAGAACCTGTAAATGGAATAATATTGTAAGGGTAGAGGAACAATTGAAAAAGGAAGACCCTAACTTCCTCGGTTTGTTTCCTGATCTCCAATACATCCTGAAAATTGACATGTGTATAGAGAATTACAAAGATATTATGTCGAAATTGCAAGACATCCCTGAGGAGAAGGAGGAGGACATAATAAACCCTGAGGAAGTTGAACCTGATGTGGTGTTTATGGTAGAAACAAAACAAGCTGAGCCATCCACATCTGAGCAGGGGCCATCAAAGAAACAAAATTTGATGAATGTACCACAAAAGGCAAGGAAAAATGCACTACAAATCCTGCCAGGTAATAGCCATTACTTTGCCGACTTAAGAAATTTTTTTTTGACATCAGTGGTAAATGAGGGAGAAAAGGCCCTAGATGAGTTAGAATTGGCTACAACTAGATTGGATGACAGGGTCATCCAAGCTAAAGAGTTTATAGATGATGATGAATTCATCAAGTTTGATGAGTTTAAAAGTTTTCTCTTTAGAGTTAAGTAGAATGAATTAACACTATCTTTGAAACTAGGGGAATCACAGGAAAAAATGTTGAAATGATTGAAAAATTATAGGCCTATGATCCCAATAGTGAAACATTAACTATGGAGGAGGCAAGAGATCTTGTAAAGAGAAGTGACATGTTGTTGATCCCTAGATGGGACTTAGAGTCCTCATTCCTAATTGACCAAATCAAGAGGCAAGATAAAGTTGTAGCTTATGAAGCTTTTGGCCCCAATAGACTACAGAGGGGTTTTGGATTCAATATGGACACTAAGACACTAGCAGTATGGTGTGTGGCCCTAGAATCTAGTAAGACCAGATTGGTTGACATCCAAGACACAACACATGGTAGCCAATTAATATGGAGGTTGCAGGATACTACAGGATCAGAGATAG
This sequence comes from Chamaecyparis obtusa, assembly GCA_027943335.1. NCBI lineage: Eukaryota > Viridiplantae > Streptophyta > Pinopsida > Cupressales > Cupressaceae > Chamaecyparis > Chamaecyparis obtusa. The sequence continues at coordinate 26,147 of BSBK01014021.1, forward strand.
AAAATCTCCTACATCATGCATCCTCCATGAGTAAAGTAGTGGTTGAGGACTTGGAGAACAGGCTAGCCAGGACATTCAAAGATTATGTGGCAACTAGAAAAAAGTTTGGAGAGGAAATGAAGAAGAATTTTTTCCTAGATAAGACTGTGAAGGAGCTAAAAGATGAAATAAATACTCTAAAAAATCAATCTAGGGCATTAACAGAGGTTTGTGATGCAGGGGTCCAAATTGAGCATGATGGGGACTTAGCTTCAGAACTTGCAACAGAAAAGATAATAATGGATGTTGATCAGCCTGAGTCTACTGATACTAGAATTTCTTAAAAGGAGACTTTGAAGAAGGTTCTATGGCACAGAGTAAATATTTTAAAAGGGAAGTCTCAAATCCTTCATAGTACTTTCATTTCTTTGCAGGGTACAAAATTTCAATGTTCTAATGCCTTATCTGTACTAACCCCATTTTTTAATACTTGGGGCCCATACTTGAAATTCTTTGATAGGTTAGTTTTACTAATGGGGAAAAAAATGGAGTTACCTGACAAAATAATTGATGTTAAGGAAATGGTGTTATTAGTAAAGGATTTATATGCATTTTGCACTAGCAAGTTACAAAACATTTAGGCAAAGTATAAGGTTTTTTCTGAAGAGTCTGAAGGATATATCCCTACTATTGTGGACACAGAGGGACACTTGAAGGAATGGTAGGAGTGGGTTGATTGTTTCAACCAAATTTTGGATTCTAGCAAGGTGGCTTCTTATTTTGTTGGTGATGCTAACATTTCAATTTTTTATGAAGTTGTGGATGAAGTGTACAAGCAGGATATTGACATGAATAAGTTTGTTGCTGAATCTTGAGCCATAATAGATGCCAAGTGGAAAAAATGCCTTGAAGACTTGGATTCAGTTAGAAAGGTAACTTGGCCATCAAAGAGGGAAATTGTGGTGTGGGAAAACATTGGAGAGATTCAAGCCTTGGTCTTGCCATATTGACATGGATGATGGAAGTAGTTGAGATAGTTCTGGTATTAGATAAAGAGCCAATAGAGGGAGGTCAGTTAATTTGAATAGGGTATCTTATGTTTGTGCTTCACTTGCTATGGATACACCTTTGCTACAAATGAAGACTGATTCTAAAGAATCTAGGTTGCGAGCTGTCACTCTAATAACTATTTCCAAATTTTTTTAATTTGCCAAATGCCAATGTTAGTTTTTATTTTTTGATCATTGATCATATTCATTGATCATTGACATTGATGTATAAATTTCAAGGATGTTAATACAAATATGCAAGGATATTTGAGGTCTTTATCTCTCCTTTGTGTTGAATCTATGAATTTTTGAGTTCATCAGAGACTCCTGTGTATGTATCTTTATTTTGAGTTCTAATTTTGAATTGGATTAAAACTGCTCTAGATGAAATACATGTTCATATGATTTATACAAGGATTATCAATAAGAAGGAAAGACTTGAGTGTTTGTGTTTATGGTTATGAACTAGGTTATCTCTAGACCTTTATGTTCCCTCTATTTTAAGCAATATTAGCTCAATGCATAAGGCATTGGCATGAATGAATATATCTTTATTTGATAAATAATAAATTGACAAATAATAAATATCTTTATGATTACACACTGGCCTATTTTAGTATTAGGAAATTAGGAAATTGAAAAATAATAAATTAACAAATAATAAATTGGCAAATGAGTATGAACTATGACAAATAATAAATTGACAAATGACAATTTCTAAGAAATTAGGAAGCTTTGACCATTGGAAATGTTCCGAAGTAACGCCGGGTTGTTTTGTAACTTCTCAACGGTTAAGTGGTTAGGATGCTGATGGATTCTGAACTTCCAAGGGACTCCTAACTAACGACATGCGTAACTTTAGAATTAAAGAGATAGTTAGTTAAAAGTGATAGTGCGTAATGGTGTTGAAACTGACAGTTAGTTGCATGCCACATGGAAAGCACGAAGGAATGCACTGTGACATGTGCCAATAGATGAATTAATATTTGACACTTTGTCAGGAACAATTGGTTTACAGAGCTTCACGAGGGTTTGTTGGCCATTTGTGTTGGTGGTTACGAAGTTGCAATGAAGCATTTGACAGAAAGGCGTAACTTTGGAAAGGTTGATTAGTTACAAGATTAAACAGTTGAGAGGTTACAAAAGGCTTTGTGTGGGACTTCACAAGCTTATATGAGAACAAAGATGTTAAGAAGATCGTCAGTCCATCACCGTAACTTTGGAAGGGTTCGAAAGGCCTGTAATTTGCATGTAGCGAAGTTGAGATATGGTTAGATGAACTATTTGTGTAACTTCAGAACCAGGCCAGCTTAAGTTTTGATTCTTATTCTTGATTATTGAAGTTGAAACTTGAAATAACATGGTTGCATGACTATGAGGCATTGAGGGCCAAGACGTTTACACTTATAGTGATGAAAAAGGACTTTAATAATTATATGAATTCAAATTACAAAAATCATGAAAAATACTTATTACTTGTAATATGAGTCAAATTGTCAATAATAAAGATTCAGAATCAAGTCCATTATCAATTTATCCAACAAGTACAATAATAAGTATACAGTGTATAAAATTATAAATACCTATTAATCGAATGCTAATTCTAAATCACTTCACTCTTCACTCAGTGTCAGTGAGCAGTCTCTAGCTTCTATATCCCACATGGAATCCAGCTCCTAAAATTGACTACTACTACTAGCAAGAGGTTCTTCTTCATTCTGAGTTGGGTATTCAAAATCAAAAAATTATTTATCTTCATTCTAAGTCTAGAACCAAGATCCATCATTTGTCTCAAAACCACCACGTTTTGAAGTGTTCAAAAGCCCTCATCTTTCATGTAGGGAATTCCAAATTGCCAATGCCCTATCATAAGGAAAGTCTCTAACATTGTACTGAGCTACAAACAACCTCAAAAAAGTTTCCAAATTTCTGTCTAGTTTGTTTATGATCTTTGATTTCAAAAAACCCAATGCACTGAAAACTCTTTCATCTTCCACCGACCCCAATATCAGTGTTTGACATAAATCAGAAAGTTTGAAATATTCTAATATTGAATCACGCAATACTTCACTCTACTCTATCCTTTTCTAAAGCCTGGTTATTGCACCAGGTTCAAATGGATTCTCCAAGTTTTTTAACTACAATTTCATACATGATGCAAATTGTCTACATTATTTTTTAAGATTAGCTGAATCTATAATTCCTTCAATTGGTTGTCCGTTGCAATCTGCATGTTTTGAAAACTCTCTGATCAATTCATCAATTTGTCTATCTCTGACATTTTTCCAAAAATGAGGAAACACACAACCCATGGCTTCAAGAATTGCTTCTCGAGGGAATCTTTCACGAATCTCACTTGAAAGTTGGTAGGAAATTGACTTCAAATTCTCACTAACAGATTTAACAAACCTGTCAAAATTAGGGCCCTTTTAACTGGAAGTAGTCTACCTCACTTGCACATCTTAGATTGGTGCATTGGTATTTCATATCCTTTCACAAACACACATAGATCATTTTTTGCATTGAATTCTAAAAAAGTCTCAGCATGATTCAAATCTGTAATTATTTGCCACCTAAAAAAATTTGGGGTTTGAAGTGTTATCATTTCTGAGTATAAATTATCCAGGGAAAGGCATGTCATTGTACATAAACCTGAGTACTCATGGATATACATAGTCCTATCGTGGGCTTTCTTAACAAGTTTATTCATTAAATCCAGCATGGGGAGAAGACTGGCTAAAGTTAACAAAGTCTCTAGATATCACTTTGTTGGATACAATTGTTTGAAGGACATTGTTAGATTAGCTATGTGTTGTCTTTGATGTCACACAAATGTTATATCAATTATCATTCTCATTATCTACCAAGTTCAGTCTATCATCTAAGCAATTCTCAGTATCTACCGAGCTCAGTCGGTTAGCTAGGCAGTTTTTAGTGTCTACCTAGCTCTCTCAGGTGTCTAAAGGAAACATGATAGGATAATAGTGTTAACCAAGCCTCCTCGGTTATCAAAGGAAATTAGTGGTTACTGAGCTCTCTCGGTCTCCAAAGGATGTTGCAAAATTCACTGTGGTTACCGAGTTCTCTCGGTCACCGAAGGAAATCTTTTCAGGATTAATGTTTACCGAGCAAGGTCGGCCCTTTCAAAGAATTTTGTTATTACAGTTTCTTTATCCCTGCCAACTGTTACAATAATTATTAGTGCTGACTTGTCAATCTAAATTATTATGAAATGGCATATATATAGAAGGTCAAATGGTGGATAAAAGATATAAAACATGCATAAATCATTTTGAAGAAAGGTGTGTGCGAATTTTGAAGGATGGTCAGATATCCTTGAGGAGCAGCAAAGATTTAATTGATCAGTAAGGATCTAGTGAAACAAAACAAAGATCTATATTCAACAATTCAGTTGCAGGTTATTTCATTGTTACTCTCTAGCAATTGTAGCAGTGATATCAAAATCTCTTAACCGAGTTGGTTTAACAACCATTTTGTAAATCCTCTAACAAGGTAACAGTTATGTTGAATTGTTTCAAGACCTCTTACAAGGCCACTCCTAGTAGGGTGATTAAATCCTCTAACAAGGTCACACCTAATAGTGTGTTTTGTAACCTTTTACCAGGTTGGCTTCTAACCAGGCATCACTTCAGAAGAGTGAAAAATAGTAACTAGTTACATTGGTGGTTTTTCCAATGTTGGGTTTCCACGGTAAATCTAGTGTCTCTTGTGTTCATGTTATTTTCTTTATTCATGTAAGTTAATCAGTGATGAATGCTTAAGAATAGTTTAATTATTACACACTTCAAGGATCAAGTTTTTAGCATTTCTCTGTATATTTACCGAGTGGCACAGTAAATAATTTGTTAAGATATTTAAGGGATCAGTGGTAATATTTTTGTGGTTAACTGATTCACCCCCCCTCGTAGTTACTGCATCTATATTTCCAATAATTGGTATTAGAGCTTTTGGTGCTTGCAAGAAGGGTTTCAAGGACCTAAGCTAAAGATCAGGATGTCTTACAAAAGAGAAATTCCAAGGCTTAACAGAAATAACTTTTCAGCATGGCAAGGTCTCATGAGATTACATCTGGCTTCCATTGGTGATTCAGGATGCAAATATATTGATCAAGAATATATAATTCCTACTAGCACATTAACTGTTGAAGACATTGCAGAGAAAAGAACCATAACACTACGATGATAGACATTGCATCAGCTCTTAGCTATGAAGAATTTGATGAAATCAAAGACTGCACAACTTCTCATGAAATGTGGAACAAGCTGAAGAAAATCTATGGCGGTGATGACAATGTGAAGAGAGCCAAAGCAGAGAGCCTAAGAGGACAATTTGATCAAATGAAAATGAGAGAAGAAGAAAACATTACAAAATATGTTGAAAGAATCAAGACAAGTGTTAGTGCAGTCAGAGCTTCTGGAGGAAAAATTGATGATGAAACAGTTATAAGTAAGGTTCTTAGAACATTACTCCCTATTTATGCAATAAGAGTTTCTACTATTCAAGAAAGAAGATGTGAAGAAAATCACAATATAACTTTGGATGCCTTAGTTGGAAGATTGACAGCCTTTGAACTGGATAACTATGACAACTATGTTCCAACTTCTAAAAATATTGAATCAGCTTTTGAGGCCAAAATTTCACTCAAGAAAGGGAAGAAAATCCAATCAGAAAGTGAAGAAGAATCAAAGGAAAGTTTTGATAGCGATCTTGAAGTTATTGAAGCATTACTTGCAAAGAAGTATTCAAGAGGCAGAGGAAAATACAGAGGTAAAAATCCCTTAATCTATTTTTCATGTGAAGAAATTGGTCACATTGTAGCTAGGTGTCCAAACAAGCAAAGCAAAGATGGGAAGAAAAATTACAAGTACAATGGCAAGAAAAATTTCAAATCATTCAAGGATAAAGGTAAGAAAACATGTTTCTTAGCTAAAGATTTGGATGATAGTGAAGAAGAAATTGTTTTCATTGCTGTAAAAGATGAATCTGATAATGATAAAGATGAGATGGCACTTATCTCTCATATAAGCAAGAATGATACATGGATTATAGACAGTGGATGCTCACTTCATATGACAGGTGACAAGACCAAGTTTGAACACTTTGAAAACTTTGATGGTGGTAATGTAAGGTTTGGAAATAATGAACCCTATTGTATAAAAGGAAAGGGATGAATTTCATTAACCAAAGAACTCATATGTGATAATGCATATTGGGTCAAAGGACTAAAGCATAATCTTCTAAGTGTAGCATAGCTAATCAACATTGGATTCAAGGTTGAATTCATGAATGGAAAAGCAAGACTACTGGATGACAAAGGAAAACTGATAGGATCAGGCAAACAAACCAAAGGTAACCTATTTTATCTTGATCTTGGTGATTACTCATGTTTTATTGCTCAAATTGAAGAAAGTTGGTTATGGCACAAAAGGTTATGTCATGTAAATTTTGAAATGATAAAAATAAGCAAATTCAAGAAAGTAAGAGGTATTCCTACTTTGAAGAAACCTGATTTTGGTCTATGCAAGAATTGTCAAATTGGTAAAATGGGAAAGTCTAGTTTCAAAAGTAAAAAATATCAATCTGAAGATATTTTGGAAATTGTGCATACTGATTTATGTGGACCTATTGGAATTGAGAGCTATACTGGAGAAAAATTCTTTATTCTCTTTGTTGATGATTATTCTAGAATGATGACTATTATGTATTTAAGAAAAAAGTCTGAAGCATTTGAGAAGTTTAAATGGTATTTAGCAAGAGTAGAAAAGGAAACAGGAAAAAGAATAAAATCCTTGAGATCAGACAGAGGTGGTGAATTCATCTCCCATGAATTCAATAATTTCTACATTGAAAGAGGAATCAAAAGACAGGTATCAGCCCCGAGAACTCCTGAGCAGAATGGAATAGCTGAAAGAAGGAATAGATCTATCATGGACTATGCAAGGACTCTAATGATTGAAAAGAACATTGTTATGAAATACTGGAAGGAAGCTATCAACACTGTAGTTCATACCTTGAATCGAGTATAGCTGAGAAAAGACACATTCAAGACTCCATATGAGCTATGGTATGGCTACAAACCAAATGTAAGTTACCTAAAAGTATTTGGTAGTAAATGTTACATCTTGAAAGAATCTAGAAAAGGAAAATTTGATGTAAAAAGTGATGAAGGAATATTTTTGGGATATTCTTGCAAAAGTAAGGCATATAGATGTCTAAATTTGTCTACTCACAAAATCATAGAAAGTGCATATGTGAGAATTGATGAGTTTGCAGAAAAGATTGAAGAAGAAAGCAAAAAGGAACCAGAGGACTACATAAAATTTGTTTACATCAAACCTTATACATTGCCAGACACATGTAAGGAGACTACATCTACTGAGCCCAGTACAGTAATCGAGTCACAAGAAGAAGTTCAGACCGAGTCACAAAGTACCGAGTCTCAGTCTGAAGCTACCAAGCAAGTATCTACCGAGCCTGAGCAATCTGAACCTAAAGATGAAGAAGATGACAATATAACTCATTCAAGAAGCAAGGAACCTATATTAGCCAAGTACGTTAGAAAGCATCATAAACCAGATCAGATTATTGGAAACAAATCAGATGGTACTATGACAAGAAGTAAACTAAAAGGTACATGTTTATTTGCTGATTTTGAACCTAAAAATGTCAAAGATGCATTAGAAAATGAAAGTTGGATTGAGGCTATGAATGAAGAAATAGAGAAAATAGAGAAAAATAAGACATGGACTCTTGTACCTAGGCCTAAAGATAAAAATGTAATTGGGACAAAATGGGTATTCAGAAATAAGTTGAATGAAGATGGTCAAGTATCAAGAAACAAAGCAAGATTGGTATGTAAAGGATATTCTCAAGAAGAAGGAATAGATTATGGAGAGAATTTTGCTCCTGTTGTAAGATTAGAAGGTGTGAGGACTTTACTTGCATATGCAACACATAAAGTATTTAAGGTATATCAGATGGATATCAAATCTGCTTTTCTCAATGGTATTCTTGAGGAAGAAGTCTACATTGAGCAACCTGAAGGTTTTATTGATCTAGACAAAAGGGATATGGTCTGCAAATTGCACAAAGCATTGTATGGTCTGAAACAAGCTCCTAGAGCATGGTATGAAAGATTACATAACTATCTTACTCAGATTAATTTCAAAAGGGCTAATGACAACAACAATTTATACATCAAAGAAGGATCAGATAACAAAATTGTTTTGGTAGAAATATTTGTGGATGATACTGTGTTTATAGGAAATGATGATCAGTACAAAGAATTTTCAGAGATTATGAAAAAAGAATTTGAAATGTCTATGTTTGGTCAGATAAAATTCTTTGTTGGACTTCAGATTCAGCAGAACAAAAATGGTATCTACATTACTTAGTCTAAATATATCAGGGAAATACTTAAGAAATTTGGTATGGAAGATTCAAAACTAGTTGGTACACCCATGTGTACTGGACTAAAGCTTACCAAAGATGATGATTCAAAAGAAGTAGATCAGACCTTATACAGATCAATGATTGGAAAATTACAGTATGTAGTACAACAAGGCCTGATATTGCCTTAGCAGTTGGAATAGTGGCAAGATTCTTGGCTAAACCCAGAGAAAATCACATGATGGCAATCAAAAGAATCTTGAGGTATTTAAGGGGAACTGAAGATTATGGCTTGTGGTATAAATTTGGAGGCAATTTGGATTTAAAAGTGTTTACTGATGCTGATTGGGCAGGAAACATTGATGACAGAAAGAGTACAAGTGGTGGTGCATTCTTTTTTGGCAAGAGGTTAGTATCTTGGACTAGTAAAAAGCAAAACTGCACATCCCAATCCATAACAGAAGCAGAATATGTTGCTGCTGCAGTAAACTGCTCTAATATTATATGGTTCAAACAACTTTTGGAAGGCATGAAGGTTGAGATCAAAGAACCAGTTGTTATGTTTTGTGATAATACAAGTGCAATAAATATTTCAAAGAATCCAGTAATGCATTCCAAAACCAAGCACATTGCAATTAAATATCACTTTGTCAGAGAATTGGTGTAGGACAAGGAAATTAGATTGGAATATATTCATACAAAAGAACAAATTGTAGATATCTTCACCAAGCCACTACCTAAGGATGCATTCCTTTATCTAAGAGGCAAGTTAGGGGTCACTCCCCTGTCCGAGGTTCACTAAATAAAGTTTTAGTGATGCATCAACCAGAACATGTTGAAGATCAATCAGTTGATGTAGCATAGTCAAGGAATCATTGCATATGAATCAGTACATAAGGTACATTGATATTTACCGAAACTATGTAAGTTGTCTTTGGCATGTGTTGTCAAAGAGGGAGAGTTTGCTATCATTTCAAGAAATTTCTAAGAAGAATAATTTGAGAAGTTAATAGGGAGAGTTCTCAGTCAGAGAAAGAAGTTTGAAGATGATGGGAATCAGAATGAAGCTAAGGATATGTTTCTTACTCTTGGTTTATCTGTGAAATTTCATTGTGCTATGACATGTTGTGTTGCCACAAATGCCAAAGAGGGAGATTGTTGGATACAATTATCTAAAGGACATTGTTGGATTCGCTATGTGTTGTCTTTGATGTCACACAAATGTCATATCAATTATCATTCTCAGTATCTACCGAGTTCATTCGGTCAGCTAAGCGGTTCTCAGTATCTACCGAGCTCAGTCGGTCAGCTAGGTAGTTTTTAGTGTCTACCGAGCTCTCTCGGGTGTCTAAAGGAAACATGACAGGATAATAGTGTTAACCGAGCCTCCTCGGTTATCAAAGGAAATTAGTGGTTACTGAGCTCTCTCGGTCTCCAAAGGATGTTATAGAATTCATTGTGGTTACCGAGTTCTCTCGGTCACTGAAGGAAATCTTTTCAGGATTAATGTTTACCGAGCAAGGTCGGCCCTTTCAAAGAATTTTGTTATTACAGTTTGTTTATCCCTGCCGACTGTTACAATAATTATTAGTGCCGACTTGTCAATCTAAATTATTATGAAATGGCATATATATATAGAAGGTCAAATGGTGGATAAAAGATATAAAGCATGCAGAAATCATTTTGAAGAAAGGTGTGTGCAAATTTTGAAGGATGGTCAGATATCCTTGAGGAGCAGCAAAGATTTAATTGATCAGTAAGGATCTAGTGAAATAGAACAGAGATCTATATTCAGCAATTCAGTTGCAGGTTATTTCATTGTTACTCTCTAGCAATTGTAGCAGTGATATCAAAATCTCTTAATCGAGTTGGTTTAACAATCATTTTGTAAATCCTCTAACAAGGTAACAGTTCTGTTGAATTGTTTCAAGACCTCTTATAAGGCCACTCCTAGCAGGGTGATTAAATCCTCTAACAAGGTCACACCTAACAGTGTGTTTTGTAACCTTTTACCAGGTTGGCTTCTAACTGGGCATCACTTCAGAAGAGTGAAAAATAGTAACTAGTTACATTGGTGTTTTTTCCCATATTGGGTTTCCACGGTAAATCTGGTGTCTCTTGTGTTCATGTTGTTTTCTTTATTCATGTAAGTTAATTAGTGATGAATGCTTAAGAACAGTTTAATTATTACACACTTCAAGGATCAAGTTTTTAGCATTTCTCTGTATATTTACCGAGTGGCATAGTAAATAATTTGTTAAGATATTTAAGGGATCAGTGGTAATATTTTTGTGGTTAACTGATTCACCCCCCCTCTCAGTTACTGCATCTATATTTCCAACACAATTAAATTAGGTAAAAAATCAAGAGCTTTTTCTACTGTGAGGCATTGCTCATATATTACTCTGATCAAGCATTGATATTCTATTAGAAATCTTTCTACTGGTCCATGCAAAGAGATCCATCTAGTCTCAACATCCTTGACAAGCTTGTTTCCTAGTGTTACTCCCTCTCAGAAAATCTTAAATTATGCAGAATGTTTAAAGGACTTCTGCAAAAGTAAGAGTATATGTCGTGGACTAGATCTTCAACTTTTGACACTCTATTGGAAAATCACTTACAATTTTATATGCTAAATTCATTCGATGGGCCATGCAATGTATGCCAAGCATGTAAGGTGCAATACTAGTTTGTAATCTTGCACAGAGACCATTCCTTTGGCCTTGCATTACTTCAGCTCCATCATCTCCAACACACACTAACTTGTTTCCAATTGTCAAATCATCCATACCAGCAACTTCATTCAAAGCATTCTTCACTTCAAAATATAAGTTTTCCGTTATTGAATTGCCCCTCATTTTATGAATGTAGAGTAGATGAACTTGGCAGACATGTTCTTTTACTGTATACACATGCATACAGACCTAAGCAGTGTTATCTACTACAGTAACTTCATCTATGGATAATGAAATGAATCTAGACTATTTTACTTTCTCTTGTAAATTTTGCTTTTCCACCTCAGAAAGATAGTTTTTCATTTCCCATCCAACATTTTTTGACCAATATGGCATAGGATAGTGAGGAACTTCAAAAAAGATAATAAATTACCATATTCTGAGAAGTCTCTCATAGGATGCCCTCTAGACATAATATGAAAAACAACACTCATCTGAATGGTCTTTGCCAGGTTTGCTTCATTGGCTGCATGTTTAAACCCAACCTTGATTAGATTTTCAGTACTAGCAATTATTGCCATTCTCTTGTTATGCTCTTCATATTCTATGCCATACATAACATGAAGACATTCTTCCTTTGATTTCCATCTGAGTACTGATATTTCTTGTTCATCTATGGTCTATTTTTCATAAACCTTACCAATATGCTTTTCTATAGTGTCAAGCTTTAGCTGCAACTTCTTCTCTCTTTTATTTTTCTAGGTACAAATCTTACACCTACATTCTATTGGTTGTTCACCATTTCTTAGGACTGGTTCAATGAACCAATACTTTGCTACCCAATCAACCTTAAAATTTCTTGTCATTTGCCACTCCTGCCCCATTTTTACTTCCCTTTGTCTTTTCTTCCTACCAACATCATTATTATCTTCATTGCTAGCATTTTCTTCCAACTAGTTCTGCGTATCCCTTATAACATCTTCTCTTGTGCCACCATTTTTATCCTCATTTGATGCATTTTGATTCTTATTTAACTCAACGACAACCCCAACTTGTGGTACTAGTACTGGTGAGCTACTGTTAATGGCTTTTGCACTTGCAATTGCAGATGTTGATGGAGTAGAAACATTGCCAACTCCAAAGAAAGCCTTTATGGTAGTATCTTTAAGTTTTGGGCATTTTGATGGCCTCCCAAGCCCTTCACTACCCTGAGGAGTCTTACCCTTGTCTAGCTTTCCAATCTCTTCACTGCCCTGAGCATAGTGAGAAGTCTGAGTCTCAACCTCCCCTGATATCTGAATCCCTTTAGCAGTAGTAGCCTGAGGATACTCAATCTCAGGATAGTCACCCTTGTCCGACATCTTCACCCAATGATGTCTCACTAGTCACTAGGATTCTAGCCTCTAGGAATTAAAATTAATAGCAATACTGTGAAATGTGAACAAATAATTGCTTACCTTTGTCCCGCTTCCTCTGAATTCTAACTCTTTGAAATGCTGAATGCTCTTATTACTATTTGAAGATTGTTATTTGTAAATTTGGCCCTCTGGGTCCAAAAATTTGTAACGACACACAATAAAACTACTTTTAAGTTTTATAAACTTGATTTGAATTTATATCAATCCATGATTCCAAATTCCAAATTTCTAATTTTTATTTTTTTTAAATTCCCGGGCTTTTGGCGAAAATGTGCCAACATGATCAATGCTATTTTTGGCAAAAAATTAGAAATATGTGGTGGTCAATAAAACAATTAATTAATGGGTTGGCAAAATATGTCGTGGTCAATAAAACATTTAATTAACGGGTGGCAAAATAGGTCATGGTTAAGATAACTATATAAACCATTTGGCTATTTTAAATTTTATATGCAATTCATAATTAATATCGTTGGCAAATAAGAGACCGTTAAAAGAACCACGTCAGAATAGTTATAGGTGAATACAATGGTCAACATCGTCAAACAAAAAATCTAATTGGCGATTCCAATGAATATTTAGTAGTTATCGTGTCAAGATTGGGCGAATATGGGCCAGCTTGTAACTATGAGATTCACCAATTTCATCAAACATATTCCATATAATTCGCCAAAAGGTGAATATTCGCCACTAAAAATTACGCTAGTGGATAAAAGCACAAAGTTGTGTCACGTTTCAAGACAACTTATCAGCACAAATGAATTTGAGTATTTCTAACTAAAATTATTTTTTGTCAAACATATGGTCTAGCTAGATTCATTCTAGCTAAGCTATATACGTCTTTCAACTTTTCCAATTGGAAATATCTATTAAATGCATGTTTTATACCAATTACTAAAGAAATAAAATTATTTCAGAAAAGCGATGTTTCAATAACTCCTACTCTTTTTAATGATATTTTTTTACAAATATAAAAATACCTTTTTTTAGAGCACAGAGTCAAGATTATCATCATATAATTTTTATAGTATTTTAATTAGATCTAATATATTATAATTTTAAAATACTGCAAGTAGGTATTTTAACATTCGAGAACAAGCTGCTTCAAAAATAGAAAAAAATAGTAAAGCTTATCAGAAAAATTGAAATTTTATATTTAACACTAGAGGAGAGAGTTCTCTTCAAGAATGTGTAAATTTTTTTCTGAATGGTGTGGATTTGATAGGGGAAATTTAGTGAGAGATGAAAACTGCCGATTTTAGGTATGTTCGACTTTGAATAGTTATAACGGAGAAAATATACATTGAAAACTATTTTTTCTCTTTTTTGCACTGACTATACATTTCATCTATAACATATTTTGAAATCAAAGGAAAAAAAGATTATTTGTACATACTTTTTTGGTGGCAACAAGACCCTCGTTTTTCAACATTTTTCAGCAAGTAAAAAAAGGACTTCAAAAATTAAAAATCTATGTGAATTCTTGTTCAAACTTTAAAAAAAAAATTATAGGCATAAACTTCATCCACTTTTACACAATTCATTAGTTTACATCATCTCCAAATTCTAAACATAAATGCCATTTTTATATCGTTAAAGTTAAAAAGTTTGTTTGTTGTTGACCTTTTCCTTTATAAAAGTGTGACACATATTTGAAATACTTATTAGTTTCAAATAGTCTTTAGATATTCCTTTATAAAAGTGTACAAGCGCCAAAGAGAGGAATCTCTATCTAGCGACGAGATTCCTTTGGCTGGATGCCTATGCCATAACATTTTTTCATGTCATAACTATTTAGTTTCAAAATTTTAAAATTTAGATTAGATTTCTATGGAACAATTATCTTTTATAATTTATTTTATATTTTTCTAATTTTATATTTATTAATTTTTATTAAGATTATTATATAAAATTATTTTTTATTATATTTTCATAAATAATATAATTTTTAATTAAGGAAATATAATCTAAAATTATTTTTTAATAAAATCATATTAACAAATTAATAAATATAATCTATTAATGATTAATTATATATTTTTTTACTAGTAGTTATATACCTACTTTTTTTAATATTTTAATTTGTATTTATTAGAATTAAAATTATAACATATAATATATAGTTTATTCATTTTAAAATATATATTATATATAAACTTTAATAATATTATTATTTGACTTTTAAATCTATACAGAGTAAATTTTTAGTAGATAGAATATTATAGATTTTAATATTATTTGTCTTTGCTTCTAAATTCAATTGGGTGATTGTTTTTCACATCAAAATTTCACATCACATTCTCTAATCTAATGATGGATTAGTGGATCACAAATGTGATGTGATCCCAAAGATTGATGAAAAAAAATCACATAATTGAATTAGAGATCAGTTTATAGATTATGGAAATCTTCTCCTCTTATTTTAATATTTTAAAATAAATTATTTATCTATTTTTAAATTTTTTTTTATATTAATCTAATTATTATATTATGATTTTAAGATATATATAATATGAAACTTTTAATAACTTAACCTACATATGTATTTTTGAAAGTTAGCATCATATTACTTAAACTTTTTCTTTCAAATATATATGAAAATAATAAGTTTTTAAAAGATAGACATATAATTTAGTCTTAAAAAGTTAATAAAATAATTATTAGTATGTTAATAAAAAACTTATAGTTATATTTAAATTTGGGAAGCTTCAAATTTGTGTCAAACAACTTTGGTTTAATTCAGATCAACCCTTCAATCCTTGGTAGCAACACTTTCTTTCTAACCAACATTTTGATTTCTTATATGAAGATATTTCAAGTTCAACATTGTCCAAACTATTATTAGGGAAGGTCCACTCTAAGAATGGAGATGATTTTCTATCATGTGCAAACTATGTGGCCCACAAAATCTGCCAAGAGAAAGAAGACCTATAATGTGGATGTATAGATTATCTTAGACAAACATAGTAAAGTATTTAGTATTATTATTGTATGAAGATTTCCCAACAAAATTTCAAGATGGGTGGATACAATATGAAAGACTTTTATGTTGTTAGCATATGAGAGATGGTCTTAGGTGTCAAATGGTTGTATTTTTTAGAATAGATCATATAAAACTTGTGGATTAGCAAAATTTTAATTAGAGATAAAATATGTGGCACTACAAGGAATGATAAATAAATTCTCGTGAGCTATACTGATGTTTGATGATTGTAACAAAAATCATGTAAAGAAAGTATATCATGTGGATATCTATATTATCTTAAACAAGCATAGCAAAATATTTAGTAGCATTCTTGTGAAAATACTATCAAATTATAAATTATAATTTTTTTTTATAAACATGCTAAAAATTATTTCTATTAAATATTTATTTTTAAGAATAAATTATATTTTTATCATTTAAAACACTTATTTTAGAAGAAGAAAGTTTAAATAACATGATGGTAATTTTTAAAAATAAATATGTAGTTTAAATTATTAGAATTTTCAAATAATATATATCTTAAAGTTATAATATAATAATTAAAGTAATATAAAAAAGATTTTTTTAAAAATAGATAAAAGATTTATTATTTAAAATATTAAACTAAAAGGATAAGATTTCTATAATCTATAAGATGATCTGTCCTTATTTATGAATTCGATTGTGTGATTAGTTTTTCATAAAGCTATGGTATCACATCGCATTCCTTGATCCCGATCCATCATTAGATCACTCAATTTGATGATGGATCACAAAATGTGATGTGAAATGTTATGCGAAAAAACAATCACACAATCGAATTGGAAGAAAAGATAAATAAGATTAAAATTTATAATATTCCATTTTCTAAAAAATTTCTATGCATTTTTAAAAGACAAATAAGATGGAATAAGTGGTAAGTGTTCCATTTATTCTCATGAGTAGTGGTTCATGTGAACCACTACTCATGAAACATTGGGTCAATGAGTTTGACTAAAAAAACTACATAGTTGAATAAACTATATATTATATATTATAAAATATATTCTAAAATGAATAAATTATATATTATATGTTGTAATTTTTATTAAAATAAATATAAATTAAAATATTAAAATATAAAATGTATAACTATTAATAAAAATATATATAATTAGTCATTAATGGATTATATTTATTATTTTGTTAATATGATTTTATTAGAAAAATTAGATTATCTTTCCTTAATTAGAAATTTTACTATTTATGAAAATATAGTAATAAATAATTTTATATAACAATCTTAATAAAAAATATTATCAAAATATAAAATAAATTATAAAAAAATAATTGTTGCATGGAAATTTAATCTAAATTTTAAAAATTTGAAACTAAAATTTTATTTTAAATAGTCTTAAACAAAATTTTGGTGATTTGACATCTGACAATGTGCAATACGGACTGACGTGTGATGGCATGGAAAAATGTTATGGCATGAGCATCCAGCCAAAAGAATCTCGTGGCTAGATAGCCGATGCCAAGGTAGGCTACCTCATGGAATTGTTTGCACCAAGGATAATTGAATATTGATAATATTGTGAAGATATTTTTTAGGATAGTATTTAGTATAGTGGTGATTTGTGGGTTCAAATGTAAGCTTAATCAATTGCAACACATCATTGAGTTACATGATACATTAAAAAAATTGTTGCACCACAAAAGCTAAATAAATTCATTAGTGAGCATATACAATGACACTTTATTGTGCATGGTAATATGTTATTAGTTTATATTGGAAAATAAAATTAGTTTACCTTTTTGACTTAGGTGATTGAGCATTACAAAGGTATCAGAGCTACCATGTTCCAACACCGAGAACCCTATAAATTGTTTTGCCTTGAGAATAAATATGTTGTGTCATGTAACTCATGTGGTGTGATCTAAACACATGGATAACTCAAAGGTCCTTGCAATTTTATCACATGGGGTAACCCCTCAACATGTTGTTCCTAGTAGTACAAAGGTTTAGGTCATCATTATTGGCATCTCAAAGAATAAAGAGATTGCATTCCTTTTGTATACTAAAATGTAACATAATAGAAAACTAAGTTGTACAGACATTAATTTGGATATGACCTCATGTTCTAGTCAACACCTTGTGAGATGTATAGGATATCTTTTCATTATTCTAAATACTTCTTAAGGGTTAGGAGAATTCAATAGACCATGTACAACCATCTATTCTTTTTGGAGTTAATGTTATAATTACTTACACGAATGTAGCACCTTGCACAATACTTGCCTAATTCTAAATTAATTTTAGAAGGAAAAAGGTGATTGAGGAAAAGAGAGATTTGGCTACTATAACCCCAAAGTAAAAATTTGTTAACTAGTAGTGAGCATACTTATCAAATAGGAGATCTATTTTCCTTCTATTTTAGGCTAAATATCATATAACATTTTCCTTCTTCATACATATGCCTAAAATTACATAAAAGATTCAAATAATCTATGAACAATTTAATACATGCACTTTCTATGGTAATGAGGATGTACACTGAGATGTTCAAGGACACAGAGGTTCCATACAAAAATTAGCCAATAGAGAATGATACCTTGAAGAGAGGATTTTTTTCTCTAGCATGCAATATAGTTGATTAGGATTTCCTACGCTTAGGTTTTCCATCCTAGAGAAACATCACTAATGTTGATTAAAGGTTATGTAACACCCAACCTAAAACCAACTAACAAGAAACGAAAACTCAAACAAACACCGAACAATTTTTTTTTATTCCAAAATATAATTCCAGTACATAACATCTTTACAACAAGATACCAAGAGTATTAATACTGCATTATTACATATCTGATAATTACATCTGAGTATTTGGATATACCCTTATTTAAATACAATACAAAATTTCAAATACAATCAGATTGTCAACTGATTCAAATCAGATTCAGATACATTTTACAACCAAGAACCAAACTACATCTAGTCCCTAATGTTCTATCAGCAGATTATTCTTCCAAGTCCTTCTACCAAATATATATAGAACCTGAAATCGTAAGCAAACACAACGGACAAACACAACAGGGCTTAGTCACATTGTCTAAGTTGTTAAAACCTCCAGTAAACCTGCATGTTAGATATAGTAACAGCATGATAAACATGTAATCCATATAACAGATATTCTGAAAGTACAATTTTCTTTTCACAACCAAATTTAAAGCAAGTACCTAATTTCTTACAAACAGTTATGTAGAAATAAACCCGCACAGATTATGTCAAGGTAATGATCCAGTAGTTCATGGGTGTCAACATAAGAATCTACATTCAACCACTCATAAGATTCAATATGTCAGGTGAAACCATAATGTTCTTATCTTGTTATATGAAACCCAACCCATGAATTTTAAATATTACCACTTGATTAAAATAACTGTCATAAACTTTCCCATAAGTATCTAGACTAGTCTCGGAGGGCATCCGGAAAAATAATTCTATCACCACAAGTTACTCGATTTATGATAGCCACCCAATCTAAAGGATCACACTTGCATAATCTATAAATACACATGATCTAGCTGCTATTGATTGAAATGAACTCCAGAATTCAATTTCAACTAAATAGTTATTTCCAATGCATCAATAATAAAATTGAAACCGTAATCTAGAAATCTACATAAAACCATGTTTCCATATTACCATTCCATACTTAATTAAGCATCAAATCTTCTGATTGAATTATAACCATAATCCTAATTCCACCGTAGAAACATTTCTTACAATGAAACAACAACACATCTGAATATAAACATCATAAATAATTTTTCACATTGAAATCTTATCTTCAATGAATCGAAATAAAACTATTCATAATTAGACACCATTTGAATTTTACAGAAAACTTCCATGAACTCATTCCAAATAATAATTAAATAAGTTTTTTGAACTATAACAGAATATAAAATTAAATTTACTTTACACTATGTACTATTATCTATAAGTTCATATTCTTATATTTACGACGGTGTACATATATGTATATACCACGGCCCATATATACATACATGTATTCCAACAGGCACATAATCATATAATCTCGTACATAACATTCCAGAATGCTAAATAAATTATCTACTTTACTAATAACGTAAAACATAGAATGCAAGAAAACAAACTAAACATATAACTATACATCTCAGTAATTCAGAATTAGAAAATGAATTTACCAAATTGTAAGATTGTATTTTCAGTCTAAAGACCAAAAACAACTAGATTAATCTTATTTCTAAGTTCATACCAAAGTATTACTTTACTTTGTTCAACTGAATCTATACTGCCATCCAATCTTTAATCAATCAACTACATACTGTCGATACACATTTTTCTAATCATATACATAGTCAACTATACTATGCTGCTCTATATATAAATATGAACTGCTAACTATCGACATCCTACTGTCGATGCATATATAATTATATGCATTAATAAATATATACAAATCGACAGTCATCAATAAAATAGAGAATCATACTAAATACCACAAGTAGAATTGACTACTCACAAAAGCCATGAAATAAACTGTATTTACAGTCAATACAAAGACTCGACCACAGTTTAATAAATGTAATTTTTTTTGCAACTACAAACTACGAACTCAGTCAACATTTTGTTTCCCTTCACCTCAATATTATCACAGTTGACTGTTATTAAGAAGGCTCACAAAAATCAGAGACATTCTAAAACAACCGAACGACTAGTGATAGATGCTGTTGAAACTAAACCTCACTTATAAATTTTGAAGAAAACTGTTGACAATAACATTAATGCATTCTATATTTGATAAATAAAAAACCATGGAATGATTCCATATTAACTCTTTTCCTGAGCGAATGAACATCAATAGCAAATCGATAATGAAAACCCAAAAAGACTAACAGGTATTTCACCCAAGGAATATGCTATCAATGCCGAAGCCATATGAAGCATAACTTCAAAATTCCTTTTAAAATGATAACTATACTGTAGCTGTAAATGGCTCATTCAAAAGAATAGAGAATAAAAATATCCCTAATACTTCTATAAGACAACATTGAGCTCATAAAACCAAAACCATAGTGACAGACTCAACCCAATAATCCTCTGAACACTTTTCTCTCAAAATTAGCAGATGGGTTTTCGACAAACCTTATTATTCTACTAAATCCAATAAAAAAATGAGCTAGAGATGACATAGAAGACTTACTTCACAAACCCTTAATGTAATTTTTATCATGACAGAGAATGCTACAGGACGAGCTCGAGACTGTCACAAAATAAACAGAGACTCACCACACTGAAGCTATAACTCTTCACAGTATTTCTATGACAGAAATCTCTTTATATTTCAAGATCACAAGTACCCACGTTTAACTATAAATGGAAACTTCATAACAGAGACCGTAGATATATGAAAACAAGTTTACAATCCAACTATTCCTTCATAGTTACTTTCTTCACGCAATAATTTCATTTACAAAACTATTCAAAAAGATTTTTAACATTTTCCTTTCATCATGCAGATTAAGCAAAGAAATCAATGAGAGAGAGAGAGTTTAAGAAATTGCCCCTGCTTGAGAAAATGTGAGGGTGAACACTAAAAGACCACTTGCAGAGCTTCCTACCCAACTCGCAGACAAAGTCTTCGTCCTCCTCAAAGCCCTGCTTCACAAAAATCTCACAACCAACTCTCACAACAAACTTAGAGAAAATGCAACCATGATATCGACAGAAGAAATGAGGTATGCAATGCCGTGAAGATAAAATGAATTGGTGAAACTCAAGAATCTCCCTCATGGTTAACAACTTCCCAAAATTTCGTAGAGAAACCTGTTCAACAAAAGATTCGTTATTTTTTTTCAAACTAAAGTTCATCAATGGTGAACTGAAACCAAAATGCGATCCATCACCAAGCAATATGACAGATAAGACATATGATAAATGCTCATTACTGCGAGCTAATCCCAAAAACCCCACTCACATAATAAACTCAACACTTGGCATTTTCTGTACAGCTCGCATACCAATACCTGCCGCATAGGTATTAACATAAAAAATCTGCTAAGTAAACTAACATTTAAAAATAAAACATTACCAACATATTAACAATAAAATGATATTAATATTAATATTAATATAAATACTAATCCTTGCCATTACCCCATATACATAATAATCATACTAATAGTCATTAATATTAATGTTAATATTTATCTTAATATTAATATTAATTACTATTATAATTTCTTTCATATAGAAAATTAACATCAATTAGCAATCATCAATATTATACGTATAATTATAACATTCATTAATATAAACATATGTACGTATATAAAATCAACTATATGTGCATATTTAAAAACTAATCTATATATAAACATACACATATAATTATTTCATATTAGCGTACACAGATTTATACAAATGAAATGTTATAACATATATATACAAATTGATCAATGAACATATCTGTTATCTCTGAACATTTATTTCTATCACCAAACCAATTCTGTAAATACAAATAAGACACACATAAGTAACTAAAACCATACCATATTGAACTATAAAACAAGATTGTCTTTCTGAAAACATTCCTTTCTACAGGATTCTTGAATCTGAATTGATTCAAATGATAGAATCCTGATATAACACAACACTAAAATACTTAGACCATTATTCTGAGAATCAGACTTTAGTGAACTCTGAATTCTCCAAGAGTTTGAAAAACATCTTAACGATGCCAGATAACAAATTGTTCAACTAAAACATGTTCCAAAACAAGTAACAAACCATCGAAAAAATCTAAACTAATCTCAGAGTTCTAAGGATCAAGTCCAAGACTGTCAAGGGCATGACACCCTTCCCCACCAGCATAGGCTTACTCCTAGAAGCCTGAGAACAAATGAGGATGAGAAATTTTCATTGCCCCTGCATCTTCCCATGTTGCAGAGGTTTCATCTTCAAGATCGCATAATACTTTTACCTATTCCACCTCGCTACCTCTAAGATTTAGCTCTCTTTGCTGGACGATTCGCACTGGTTCCAGCATCAATTGGCCATCCACTACCTGTAACGCATTCCAATTAAGAACATGAGTGATATCAGGTATGTACTTCCTTAAAATAGACACATGAAAGACATCATGGATTCGAGATAGATTGGGAGGCAAAGCAAGTCTGTAAGCAATTGGACCAACACGTTCCAAGATTTCAAATGGTCCCACAAAACATGGAGACAATTTGGAACCCTTACCATATCTAATAGGACTTTTATGGGGTCTCACCCGCAGAAATACTTTGTCCCCAACCACAAACTGATGCTCAATCCTATTCAAATCTACATACTTTTTCTGTCTATCTTGTGCTGTAAGAAGGTGTTCCCTGATTTGTTTCACTTGCTGTTCTAGATCTTGGAGCATTTTAGGACCTAGGAGTATTTTGTCTTATAAATTATCCCAGCTTAGGGGTGTTCTACAAGGTCTCCCATATAAAGCTTGGAAAGGAGCCATACCTATCGAGCTGTGATAACCATCATTATAAGAAAATTCAACCAAATGCAAGAATTCTTCCCATTTGTTCTATCTATCCATGACGTACATCCTGAGCATGTCTTCCAGAATCTAATTTACACGCTCAGTTTGTCCGTCAGTCTCAGGATGATATGCTAAGCTAAAATTTAGCTGAGTACCAAGTTCATGCTGCATAGACCTCCAAAGTGAAGATGTGAAAACTGGGTCCCTATCTGATATAATCTTCTTTGGAATCCCATGCAGTCTTACTACTTGTTCCATATAAATACGCGCTACAGATGCAGCATTATAAGAAGATCTCATAGGAATAAAATGTGCAACTTTGGTTAACCTGTCAACTACAACCATGATTGAATCATGCTGCCTTGCTGAAAATGGTAATCCCACGATGAAATCAATGGAAATGGTATCCCATTTCCATTCAGGCACACTATGAGACTGAAGTAAACCAGCAGGATGCTGATGTTCAGCTTTCACCCTTTGACATTCTAGACATCTAGCTACAAAATCTGCAATATCCCTCTTCATACCTGGCCAATAATAATGCTATTTAAGATCAGCATTCATCTTCTTAACACCAGGATGTGCTAAATAGGGAGCCTTATGAGCTTTAGCCATAACCAGATTACGCAATTCTCCAACTTTAGGAATATAGATACTTCATCTAAAGATCAGCAATCCATCAACGCTGATTGAGTATCCTTCAAACCTGCCTTCCAAAATACCGCCACTATCTAAAATAGCTTTGACATCTAAAAACCAAGGATTAACATTCAAATTCTCTAATATTCTTTCTTTCAAATCAACTGTGAGAGTTAATGAAGAAAGTTCATGACACCTTCTGCTAAGTGCATCAACCACCTTATTCTCTTTACCCTGCACATATTTTACTTCAAAATCATATTCAAATAGAAACTCCATCCATCTGCATTGCCGTGCATTCAGATTGGGTTGTGTGAATAGATATTGAAGACTTCTGTGATCAGTATATAATTCAAAATGTTGTCCAAGGAGAAAATGCCGCCATTTAGTCAATGCATGCATTATTGTAGCAAGTTCCAAATCATGAGTAGGATAATTTATCTCATGATCCTTAAGTTTTCTAGATTCAAAAGCAATAACCATACCATCCTGCATTAAAACTACTCCTAATCCATCTAAAGAGGCATCCGTGCAAACCACAAACTCTTTACAGGGATCAGGTATAGCCAACACAGGTTCACTAGTCAAACATTCTTTCAAATGCTGAAATGCTTCTTCGCATTTATCCGGCCAGATAAATTTCTTACCTTTTCTCTGAAGAGAAGTGATGGGATGAGCTATTTTTGAGAAATTAGCTACAAACCTTCTATAGTAACTGGCTAGACCCATAAAACTTCTTACTTCAGACACATTTGTAGGTGCAGGCCACTCTACAATTGCTCTAATTTTAGCTGGATCAATAGCTATTCCATATCCTGTTATAATGTGTCCAAGATAACTAATTTCTGATTTGAAAAATTCACACTTCTTAGGATTAGCATATAGCTTATTCCTTTGGAGACATTCAAAAACTTGTCTCAGATGTTGTTCATGCTCCTCCAAGGAGTTAGAATAAACTAGTATGTCATCCAAAAAGACAACTACAAATTTATCTAGGAAAGTTCTAAAAACTCCCTACATCAAACTCATAAAAACTGAAGGTGCATTTGTTAAACCAAAAGGTACTACTATGAATTCGTAATGCCCATACCTCATACGAAATGCTATCTTATGGATATCAGCTTCCTGAATTCTTAACTGATGGTAACCGGATTTAAGATCATTTTTAGAATATACTTTAGCACCCTTCACTTGATCAAATAAATCATCAATTCTAGGTAATGGATACCTATTCTTGATGGCAACTTTATTTAACTGCCTGTAATCAATACATAGCCTAAGTGATCCATCTTTCTTCTTAACAAATAAAATAGGTGCACCCCAAGGAGAGACACTTGGTCTAATCAGCCCCTTCTCAAGAAGTTCTTCAAGTTGCACTTTAAGTTCTACCAACTCTTGTACCGTCATGCGGTAAGGAGTCTTAGAAATAGGTTTAGTGCCAAGCATAAGGTCAATTCTAAAGTCTATTTCTCTCTTGGGTGGAATACCCAGAATTTTTGTTATAAAGACATCTGAAAATTCCTTCAACAAAGGATGGTCTAAACTAGTATTAAATGCTATAGGTTCAGAAAAATCATTAACAGATACAGCAAACAGTTTGCAGCCTTTCCACAAACACCTTTGAAGTTGTTTGGCAGAAATTATTCTAATAGAAATAGGCCTCTTAATCCCTATTATGAATTTATTAGCTCCATAATTGTCAATGCATCTAATAAACTTTTTTCTACATAGCTTGATGCTGATCCAACCAATCCATTCCTAGTATAATGTCATAGGTTCCTAGAGGAATGACCCTAAGGTTTACTATAGTAGTAAATGCCTTAAGTTGTAATTCACAATCAACAGCTATCAGCCCAGTTTCTACCTTAGACCCAGAAGCTAACTCAACTTGCCATGCCAACTCAGCCTTTCTCACAGGAATATCACAATGCTTAACCAAATTGGCAGAAATGAAAGAATCAGTGGCACTTGAGTCAAATAAAATGGAAATTTTCATACCTCTATAATTACCTTTGGCCTCAATCACTGTGTTCTGATGTTGTACTTGATTATGATCCACAGTAGCAAAAATATGGTGGTTCCTACCAGAATCTCCAACAGTAGCCTCAGAACTTGATGCTTTTGACCTACCCTGATTGTTACCTCGAAGAGGACAATTCCATTGTAGATGACCCAACTGCCCACAATGCCAACATTCTGCTCCTCTTTTGGTGCTCTTATCTTGTGTGGAGTTTGCTGGTGGTGGTGCATAACTCTGCTGCACACTTTGAGCAGGCTTAAAGGACTTAGGTAGTTCAGGGACTTTAAAGCTCTTGTTGGATTTGGAAAATTTATTAAATTTTCTCTTTTGAGATTTACTTGCAAAGCCACTAGGTGCTGCCTTAGAATCATCCTTAAAAGGTTTATGACTCTTACTACTGCTTGGAACTGGTGGATTAACAGTGCTTTTGGTTGAAAAACTAGATTTCATTTCTGCAAGCTTAGCCTGATTAGCAGCTTCCTTAATGGTTTTTGGTTTGAAAGTTCTCACTTCTTCACCAATTTTAGGATTTAAACCCCTGATAAAATGCTACACCAAAGGTTTATCACCTTCATTCCAACCGGAATATTTATTTAACTGAAAGAACTTTCTTTCATACATTTCCACTGTGGTATTTCCTTGTGAAATGTTAAAGAATTCCTCAGACCTCGATTGTTGGTAGTACTCAGACATAAACCTTTCCTGGAATCTCTCTAAGAACAATTCCCAAGTGACTTGAGAAATATGGATTCCAAGGTGTTCTAATTCCATTTCCCACCATATGGATGCAAAAGATCTTAACTGCATTGCAGTCCAACAAACTTTCACATTAGTGTGATAGTCATGAAGAATAAAACATCTCTCGATGTTTAGAAGCCAAGCTTCTGCTTCATTACCAGCTTCTATTCCATTAAAGTATGGACCTTTAAGCTTAGATCTTTTAGCTGAGTCCTGATAACAGGATCCTCTGTTATAGCCTAGTTGGCATTGGGAATCTGTATATTCCGAGCATTTGCTCCCCCACCAGGAATATTATTCCTAGCTTCAATCCCATCCAACCGTTCAAGAATTCGCTAAAGAATTTCAGCTTGAGCTTCCCTTTGCACTTCACCCTGAGGATTTTCATCACCAAGCATTCCTTGGTGAACCTGTCCTCTACCTTGACCATGACCACGGCCCCTACATCCTCCTCTGCCTCTGCCTACATCAGCATCAACAGGGATTCCTTGTCCCCGAGCTCCTCGAGTAATAGGAGGCATACTTGAATTCCTATACAAGAGATTTAATTAAAATCCTCATAGGAAGCATAATGTAAAAACTTCTAATCCATTGAGCCCCGAGTGTTTAAACCTAGGCTCTGATACCAAATGTAACACCCAACCTAAAACCAACTAACAAGAAATGAAAACTCAAACAAACACCGAACAATTTTTTTTTATGCAGAATATAATTAGATTACATAACATCTTTACAACTAGATACCAAGAGTATTAATACTACATTTTTACATATCTGATAATTACATCTGAGTATTTGGATATACCCTTATTTAAATACAATACAAAATTTCAAATACAATCAGATTGTCAACTAATTCAAATTAGATTCAGATACATTTTACAACCAAGAACCAAACTACATCTAGTCCCTAATGTTCTATCAGTAGATTATTCTTCCAAGTCCTTCTACCAAATATATATAGAACCTGAAATCGTAAGAAAACACAACTGACAAACACAATAGGGCTTAGTCACATTGTCTAAGTTGTTAAAACCTCCAGTAAACCTGCATGTTAGATATAGTAACAGCATGATAAACATGTAATCCATATAACAGATATTCCAAAATTACAATTTTCTTTTCACAACCAGATTTAAAGCAAGTACCTAATTTCTTACAAACAGTTATGCAGAAATAAACTTGCATAGATTATGTCAAGGTAATGATCCAGTATTTCATGGGTGTTAACATAAGAATCTACGTTCAACCACTCGTAAGATTCAATATGTCAGGTGAAACCATAATGTTCTTATCTTGTTATATGAAACCCAACCCATGAATTTTAAATATTACCACTTGATTAAAATAAATGTCATAAACTTTCCCATAAGGATCTAGACTAGTGTCGGAGGGCATTCGGCAAAATAATTCTATCACCACAAGTTACTCGATTTATGACAACCACCCAATCTAAAGGATCACACTTGCATAATCTATAAATACACATGATCTAGCTACTATTGATTGAAATGAACTATAGAATTCAATTTCAACAAAATAGTTATTTCCAATGCATCAATAATAAAATTGAAACCGCAATCTAGAAATCTACATAAAACCATGTTTCCATATTACCATTCCATACTTATTTAAGCATCAAATCTTCTGACTGAATTATAACCACAATCCTAATTCCATCGTAGAAAGATTTCTTACAATGAAACAACAACACATCTGAATATAAACATCATAAATAATTTTTCACATTAAAATCTTATCTTCAATGAATCGAAATAAAACTATTCATAATCAGACACCATTTGAATTTTATAGAAAACTTCCATGAACTCATTACAAATAACAATTAAATAAGTTTTTTGAACTATAACAGAATATAAAATTAAATTTACTTTACACTCTGTACTATTATCTATAAGTTCATATTCTTATATTCACGACGGCGTACATATATGTATATACCATGGCCCGTATATACATACATGTATTCCAACAGGCACATAATCATATAATCTCGTACATAACATTCCAGAATGCTAAATAAATTATCTACTTTACTAATAACGTAAAACATAGAATGCAAGAAAACAAACTAAACATATAACTATACATCTCAGTAATTCAGAATTAGAAAATGAATTTACCAAATTGTAAGATTGTATTTTCAGTCTAAAGACCAAAAACAACTAGATTAATCTTATTTCTAAGTTCATACCAAAGTATTACTTTATTTTGTTCAACTGAATCTATACTGCCATCCAATCTTTAATCAATCAACTACATACTATCGATACACATTTTTCTAATCATATACATAGTCAACTATACTATGCTCCTCTATATATAAATATGAACTGCTAATTGTCGACATCCTACTGTCGATGCATATATAATTATATGCATTAATAAATATATACAAACCGACAGTCATCAATAAAATAGAGAAGCATACTAAATACCACAAGTAGAATTGACTACTCACAAAAGCCATGAAATAAACTGTATTTACAGTCAATACAAAGACCCGACCACAGTTTAATAAATGTAATTTTTTTTGCAACTACAAACTACGAACTCAGTCAACATTTTCTTTCCCTTCACCTCAATATTATCATAGTTGACTATTATTAAGAAGGCTCACAAAAACCAGAGACATTCTAAAACAACCGAACGACTAGTGATAGATGTTGTTGAAACTAAACCTCACTTATAAATTTTGAAGAAAACTGTTGACGATAACATTAATGCATTCTATATTTGATAAACACAAAACCACAGAATGATTCCATATTAACTCTTTTCCTGAGCCGATGAACATCAATAGAAAATCGATAATGAAAACCCAAAAAGACTAACAGGTATTTCACCCAAGGAATATGCTGTCAATGCCGAAGCCATACGAAGCATAACTTCAAAATTCCTTTTAAAATAATAACTATACTGTAGCCGTAAATGGTTTATTCAAAAGAATAGAGAATAAAACTATCCCTAATACTTCTATAAGACAACATTGAGCTCATAAAGCTGAAACCATAGTGACAGACTGAACCCAATAATCCTCTGAACACTTTTCTCTCAAAATTAGCAGATGGGTTTTCGACAAACCTTATTATTCTACTAAATCCAATAAAAAAATGAGCCAGAGATGACGTAGAAGACTTACTTCACAAACCCTTAATGAAATTTTTATCATGACAGAGAATGCGATAGGACGAAGCTCGAGACTGTCACAAAATAAACAGAGACTCACCACACTGAAGCTATAACTCTTCACAGTATTTCTATGACATAAATCTCTTTATATTTCAAGATCACAAGTACCCACGTTTAACTATAAATGGAAACTTCATAACAGAGACTGTAGATATATGAAAACAAGTTTACAATCCAACTATTCCTTCATAGTTACTTTCTTCATGCAATAATTTCATTTACAAAACTATTCAAAAAGCTTTTTAACATTTTCCTTTCATCATGCAGATTAAGCAAAGAAATCAATGAGAGAGAGAGTTTAAGAAATTGGCCCTGCCTGAGAAAATGCGAGGGTGAACACTAAAAGACCTCTTGCAGAGCTTCCTACCCAACTCGCAGACAAAGTCTTCGTCCTCCTCAAAGTTGTGCTTCACAAAAATCTCACAACCAACTCTCACAACAAACTCAGAGAAAATGCAACCACGATATCGACAGAAGAAATGAGGTATGCAATGCCATGAAAATAAAACAAACTGGTGAAACTCAAGAATCTCCCTCATGGTTAACAACTTCCCAAAATTTTGCAGAGAAACCCGTTCAACAGAGGGTTCGTTAATTTTTTTCAAACTGAAGTTCATCATGTTGGAAATATTCAGGAATTAACCGAGTTACTGAGAGGGGAGGGGTGAATCAGTAACTCCAAATTTTCTTCTAAATACAGAGGTATTAACATATAATTCAGTTTAACCTTTTGCATATAGAAAACATGAAACTTAAAAGCATTCACAGTAATGACACATAGATTTGGTTACCCAGAAACCTTCCAAAAAGAAAGTAAAACTGGGGTGGGGATGAAACTCACAAAGCTTTAATACTGCAGAATAAAGTTGGCCGGTTAAGGCTTACAATTGATCACTTCTAATGATATGCCTTGCTAGGAGCAATAAGGATTGCTAAATCCACCCTGTTAAAGGATTTACAAACATACAATGAAGTATGCACTCGGTAAAGAGATTTTACAAAAGACTGTTAAGTCTACCCGGTTAAAGGATTTTAGTACTGATTCACCTGTTAGGATGAAGCAGTAGATCTCTTGCTTTGGAACTGGATTGCTGATTGAGATTTGCTGATGTACTGATCACCTTCTGTGATGAATTTGTCTTTGCTGTTCCTTATACTACTGAAGCCTTTTGTAATTCTCTTATCTCTGCCTTTCTTTCTTTTTCACATTCATACTCATTACTTACATCTTGACATTTTTTACAACATTATTTATATACAAGTCTAAATAATTAATTACAATTACTATTACAAAGTCAGCTTGACAAATAAACATAAGTGCCACTAAGTCGGCCCAAGTATGGTTACACGGTTCCTGCAAACTAACTCGGTGACTTTCTGATACTCGGCATCCACTGCATTACTCGGCATCGTCATGCACTCGGTAGAAGTGAAGGCACGGTTCATACTAACCACTCGGTAGGTTTTGAACTTAGTAAATATTGGTGACTCGGTAGACATGATGTTACTCGGTTTACACTATCCTACTCGGTTTGTACTATCTTGCTCGGTTTGCACTGTCTGCTCGATTTGCACTGTCTGCTCGGTTTGCACTGTCTACTCGATTTGCACTGTCTACTTGGTTTGCACTGTCTGCTCGGTTTGCACTGTTTTCTCAGTTTGCACTGTCTGCTTAGTTTGCACTCTCTGCTCGATTTTCACTGTTTGCTCGGTTTTCACTATTTGCTCGGTTTGCACTGTTTGCTCGGTTTGCATTGTCTGCTCGGTTTTCACTTTTTTCTCAGTTTGCACTGAGAGTGCAAATAAGTGTTGTCACTAGTGGCAATTCTGCTTAATGCCAACAATCTCTCCCTTTGGCATTAGTGACAAAAACACTTATTGGCCAAAACTGATATACATGAATCATGCTGAGTTTATTTTGATTTTTCAAAATTTGTCTTTGTTATAGGGCTTTTATACATTATCTCCCCCTTTCAATGTGCTATCTTTTTCTTCTATACAAATCTTCTTCTATACATATATTTCCCTCTATACATATCTCCCCCTTTTTGACGATAATGCCAAAGGTGTATATACAAGTGATTTACAGAGAGAATCCAAAATTTGATAGAAACTCAGAATGTACCTTCATTATTAGTGCCAGGGTTCTGTCCCAACTTTCTTGCAGAATCTTGTATGTTTGGATTGCAATTTGGACTTCTGCAGAGAGTTCAATCATGTGATCTGCTATAGAGAACTGATTGTCATGAATCAATGTTTTGGAATGTTCAATGTGCTTATACATTGTATTCATGATGGGAAGGATCATGTGTTGGATGTCTAGCAGTGTGGACCGGATCCTTGTGTCATCTTTTAGTAGATCTGACTACATATTTGATAGGTATGAGATTTTTATGTGATGAGCAGAGCTTGAACTTGGTTCAAGTTGCAGCTTCTGTATGCTAATCTTCATATCCTCATCCATTTTATTCATTTTATCCTTGACATCCTTTGTGAACTCGGCAATATTGCACAATCTGGCCAAAAGAGAGGTAGCATTTGAATAGGTAGATTCAATGTTTGACAAAACTGAAGACAATTCTACTTGGTTAATAGCTATGTGCTGAGCAATGTGCTCAAGCACTTTATTGTTGAATCTCTTCTCGGCTCTTTCAACTAACTTTTCTGTTCTAGATGAATCCTCATTGTATTTGTTTACTGCTTCTGCTAATTGTAGCAAAACATGTTGGGAGGAGTCTACTTTAATACCTAATGCATCAGACAAAATGTCCTTAGCATCCTTAATGATCTGATATTCCTTGTCTCTCTCCTCTTTAAGCTTCTTTTGCTTTGGTTTCCTTTGAAGGATTTCACCTATATTCTGCATTTGGTCCGCTGATATATTTGTAAAATCTAATGTTGGAATCTCTATTTCTTCATCTAGATCTATATCCTCTACTATATTTTTACCCAAAAATCTTATGCTCGGTTGAGCCTTAGGCTTATCTGTACTTAATGCCTTAGTAGTAGTGATAGTAGATATAGTAGGGCTGGCTATAGAGACTGGTATCCTTTCTACTGGAGAACTTAAAATATTTACACTTGTAGATTCAAAAACTAGAAAACTTACTACTGGAAAACTTGATGAAGTGGGAGACTGCAACTCGGTAGAAGAAATGGTGGTTTCTTCTGTTGTTTCTATAGATGATTGGACAAATGTTGAAGTTGTCACAACCATGCTTGAAGGTGTCTCCGGGCTAGATGTAGAAACTTTTACTGGAGAGGTAGGAAGTGATGCAATGACTTCTGCCGCTATTCTCATAGTATCATCTACCTCAGTGGCTTCTTCTTGTTCATCACTATCATCTTCAATGTCTTTTATTATGACTGTTTCAATACTCAGTTGGTGAAGATGGTATATATTTTTCCATGTGGCATTTGCAGCCTTCACAACCGATTCAATGTTGTTGATCAGAATCAAACAAGTATTGAACTTTAATGTCATCTTACTTTCATTGTCCTTCAATGCCTTCTTTACTTCATCATTTTTCAAGCTCGGCATTAACTGTCTCAGGGTTTGATCAAATATGTCTTTTACAGTTTTCTTGGCATTGCTCCATCTCATTTTTATTGGATCTAATAGAATTGCTGGAACCTATGGGGCTATTTCTTCAGGAGAGTATTTCCACTGTCCCATCTTTTCAATAACAACATCTTCTATTTCCTTCTGTTCTGTTTTCGATCTGGTTTCATATTTGAAAGATTTTATGTTACTTACTCCAGATCCTGATCCTTCTCTAAAGAGTTTGATCCTCTCTTGAAAGTTTAGAGGAGGCCTTTTGAATACTATGTCTTTATCTGCCTTTTCTGCCTTGTCTGCCTTACCTCTTGCACTTCTCCTTGTAAATACAGCAGTGGGAGGCTTAGGTGCCTTAGTGATGAATACCTTTCCTTTCTTCTTTGCAGGTTCTGGTTCCTCTGTTTTCTCATCCTTTTCCTCTTCTTCTTCATCTTTTTCTCCTTTGTCCTCGGTTAGCATTTGCATTTTGGCTATCCTCTTCTTTCCTTTGTTTACTACCTGAGGAAGCTTTATGCTTAGTTCAATTCTCACCTTAGCTTCATCATATGTTCCAAAATATTGAGCTTTGGGATTGACAGGCTGATTAAGAAGAGCTTCAATGATATTCTTGGTTTCATCAATATTTACCTCATAAGGAAGAGGTTTTACATATATAGTCCTCGGTTTAGCTACTTGAATATATACATTGTCACAATCCACCATAAAACAAATGTCATCCTTGTAATCTTCCACCAACTTCCGTGGAATCCAGAATCTGTCATTCATTTTCTCTTTGAAAGACTCAAAATAATTATCCATGATGCTTTCAAAATTTTCACCCATTTCTGAAATGTATTCATTTATTTCATAAAGGACTGGCACATCTTTTCTCCATACAACTTTTCCTTTGGAAGGGAAGAATTTTTGAGCATAGAAGAATAAACAGACCAGTAAGGATCCAAACTTACATGGATTGTTTTTGGAAGTTTGAATGCTTTCCATGTTTTTGTTAAACTATTTTAACAATAAGTCTACTAGGTCAAATGTTAAGTTATTCTTGACCACTTTGTATGCTAGGTCAATAGCTTCATAGGAGACACTATTCTGTCGACTAGAACTGTAAATCTTATGGGCAATTATGTGTGTACCAAACTTCAGTTCAGCATCGGTAATGCTGCTAACTTTCATGCCTCTACCGTCCCACTCGGCTAGGGTTTTCTTCTCTAGTTCCGTCCGACCTAGGGTTTTGGTAGTTTTTTCTTTGTTCAACATGGGAAGACCAGTGATTTGATGAATCATCTTCTTTGTGATTTTTATGGGTTTCTCAAGCCAAATCTTGCCATCATGTACACAGCTGAGAATGTATCTAACCCATTTCTCCTGAAAGTTTCGAGGTAGTTGTGCAATGTGAACTAAACCTTTATCTTCTAGATGTTTGTGCTTGGGTTTAAGAATACCATCTACACATAGTTCCTCATGCACAATATCTAGCTCTAGGTTTCCCATTTATTGAATTGAACAGTTGAAATGATTGCAGATATCGTTTATAAGTAGTACCTTAGGAGGAATCTGAGATTGAGCTCCGTTCGGATCTAGGGCTGCTGCAATTGCGGGCACGATCTTGAAATCTGGTGCTCTCCATTCCCCTTGGACTAACATTTCTGATCCTTTCTTTGCTGAAGTGCTGGATGATGCCATGGTAGCTTACAAAAAATTCCTTTTGCAAAAGTATTTAATCGCTGGGTTGCTCTTGAAATTTTCTGCTCTCAAAGTGCTAAAGGTTCGCGGTGAAGAATGAGTTTGATTTCTTGCCTTTTGTTTACAACTCTGTCATTAATGCTCAATACAAATTAGGGTATGAATTCTGACAGACTGTGACCCACTAAGAATTAATTGCTCGGTAAAGACTTCGCAACTTGGTGAACTCGAGAATTCATATTGCTTCGACCTCGCTCGGTAAAGACTGGTACCGACCTTGCTCAGTAAAGATTGATACCGACCTTCCTGTGATCTTACTGCATCTTACATGCTGATTTAGATCTTTCTTTTAATTCGGTTCTGGAACTGCTTGAGATTGGTCTGTGAGAATACAGTTCCAGTACTTGGAAATTTAGTTTGAGTCGGTAGAGCCACCCATTCCATTACTTGGACTGGTTTGCTCGGTAGATTTAGGAATCCACTTTTGTCTCACCTGTTTCCTGACCTTAGTTGCTTCATTCTTCTTTCCATCTTCAACTTCACTAGCATTCATGCAGTTTCTGGCTATGTGACCGAGTTTAGTGCATTTGAAGCATCTTACGGTAGTATCTCTTTTCCTTAGATGATGTTTTATGTAATTCATGCCAATGTGTCCATATTCTCCACAGTAATGACATCTACACCAGGTGTTGTAGTCCCATCCAAACATTGCTTTCATAATTTGTTCTGCTGGATTGAATGTTTTGGATCTGCACTCGGATGCCTTGTGACCTTGTTTGTTGCATTTGTGACAATTACCTCTAAATCTTGGTTTTTCCCTGCATTCATTTGCTTTGTGACCAGGTTGATTGCAGTTGTAGCATTTTCCATTGAATTCTGCTTTTTCATTGCTCCAACATTTATTTGAAGTATGTCCTATTTTACCACAATGATTACAAGTGGGTTTCTGATTTCTTTGAGTACCTTGCTTAGAAGATTCACCTTCTCATTTATATCCAAGTCCTGCTTTTTCTTTCTGCCTATGAAGATTTCGCTCATACAGCTGATTCAAGTCTTCTTGGCTTTTCAGCATTCCTTCATTGATTTGTTTTTCGGTGTTTAGGTCATCCACCAATCTTAGATTGATTTCCTTTTCAGATCTTAGTTCTTCTCTTGTGCTTTCTATTTCTGATCTTAGATTCATAATTTCCTCATTTGTATGGCAGATTTGATCAATTAGGTTTTCTAGCTGAAGAGTTTTATTTTGGACTTCAATGTTCCTTCCATCTAATTCATCTTTCAACTTGTTTCTTTGTTCCAAGATCTCACAAAATCTTGTAGAGTGTAGCTCTTGTTCTCTTTTTAATTTTCTCACTTCTTCCTGCAGAGACCCATTCTTTTCTAGGAGTTCTTTGACAGCATTGTTTGCTTCATCTGAGCTATTTGAGGGAAAAGATCTTCAATCTGTTCTTCAATGTAATTCTGATCATTCATCTGATTTTCAAGTTCCTTCCTTCTTCTTAGGGATTGGGAAAGATGTTCTTTTTCTTCTTTAAGTTTAGCTATGGCCATTTCCAGATCTAGCTTTTCATTTTCAATCACCTTGTTCAGTTTGAATACCTCCATTGTCCTGGATCTTTGCTCAAGCTAGTTAAGCTTTGTCTTGAGAACCAATGCTGCTCTGATACCAATTGTTGGAAATATTCAGGAATTAACCGAGTTACTGAGAGGGGAGGGGTGAATCAGTAACTCCAAATTTTCTTCTAAATACAGAGGTATTAACATATAATTCACTTTAACCTTTTGCATATAGAAAACATGAAACTTAAAAGCATTCACAGTAATGACACATAGATTTGGTTACCCAAAAACCTTCCAAAAAGAAAGTAAAACTGGGGTGGGGATGAAACCCACAAAGCTTTAATACTGCAGAATAAAGTTGGCCGTTTAAAGCTTACAATTGATCACTTCTGATGATCTGCCCTGCTAGGAGCAATAAGGATTGCTAAATCCACCCTGTTAAAGGATTTACAAACATACAATGAAGTATGCACTCGGTAAAGAGATTTTATAAAAGACTGTTAAGTCTACCCGGTTAAAGGATTTTAGTACTGATTCACCTGTTAGGATGAAGCAGTAGATCTCTTGCTTTGCAACTGGATTGCTGATTGAGATTCACTGATGTACTGATCACCTTCTGTGATGAATTTGTCTTTGCTGTTCCTTATACACTGCTGAAGCCTTTTGTAATTTGCTTAATCTCTGCCTTCTTTCTTTTTCACATTCATAATCATTACTTACATCTTGACATTTTTTACAACATTGTTTATATACAAGTCTAAACAATTAATTACAATACTGTTACAAAGTCAGCTTGACAAATAAACATAAGTGCCACTAAGTCGGCCCAAGTATGGTTACACGGTTCCTGCAAACTAACTCGGTGACTTTCTGATACTCGGCGTCCACTGCATTACCTCAGCATCATCATGCACTCGGTAGAAGTGAAGGCATGGTTCATACTAACCACTCGGTAGGTTTTGAACTTGGTAAATACTGGTGACTCGGTAGACATGATGTTACTCGGTTTACACTGTCCTGCTCAGTTTGTACTATCTTGCTCGGTTTGCACTGTCTGCTCGGTTGATGCACTATCTGCTCAGTTTGCACTGTCTGCTCGGTTTGCACTGTTTGCTCCGTTTGCACTGTCTGCTCGGTTTGCACTGTTTGCTCGATTTTCACTATTTTCTCAGTTTTCACTGTTTGCTCAGTTTGCACTATTTGCTCGGTTTGCACTGTCTGCTCAATTTTCACTGTTTGCTCGGTTTGCACTGAGAATGCAAATAAGTGTTGTCAGTAGTGGAAATTTTGCTTAATGCCAATACATCAATGGTGAACTGAAACCAAAATGTGATCCATCACCAAGAAATATGACAGATAAGACATACGATAAATGCTCATTACTGCGAGCTAATCCCAAAAACCCCACTCACATAATAAACTCAACACTTGGCATTTTTCTGTACAGCTCACATACCAATACCTGCCACATTGAATTGCCAAGTTTGCCGCCATATCAATCCACTATTCTCTGCTAAGTCTAGGCTAGTTTAGGTTAATTGTTTTGCTAGGTTTAGTAATATCGCATACTAACATGCCTTAGTCTTTTACTTAGGTTAGACTATCTTAGCATAAGAAAAGTTCAAAACATAATTTTCTAACTTTCATAACACAAGATCCGCTAACACTATAGCATAGGTATTAACATCAAAAATCTGCTAAGTGAGCTAACATTTAAAAATAAAACATTACCCAACATATTAAACAATAAAATGATATTAATATTATATTAATATAAATACTAATCCTTGCCATTACCACATATACATAATAATCATACTAATAGTCATTAATATTAATGTTAATATTTATCTTAATATTAATATTAATTACTATTATAATTTCTTTCATATAGAAAATTAACATCAATTAACAATCATCAATATTATACGTATAATTATAACATTCATTAATATAAAACATATGTACGTATATAAAATCAACTATATGTGCATATTTAAAAACTAATCTATATATAAACATACACATATAATTATTTCATATTAGCGTACACAGATTTATACAAATGAAATGTTATAACATATATATATACAAATTGATCAATGAACATATCTGTTATCTCTGAACATTTATTTCTGTCACCAAACCAATTCTGCAAATACAAATAAGACACACATAAGTAAACTAAAACCATACCATATTGAACTATAAAACAAGATTGTCTTTCTGAAAACATTCCTTTCTACAGGATTCTTGAATCTGAATTGATTCAAATGATAGAATCCTGATATAAACACAACACTAAAATACTTAGACCATTATTCTGAGAATCAGACTTTAGTGAACTCTGAATTCTCCAAGAGTTTGAAAACATCTTAACGATGCCAGAT
>BSBK01014022.1:5000-83908 GCA_027943335.1 Chamaecyparis obtusa
ATGATTTGAATGGATTGTCATGTAAAATAAATGCAATCAGTTGAAAGAAGGCAATGAGGAGGAAAATCAAGCTCTCTTCGCCATCTAATCCACATTGGATACTTCAATATTTCCCCATATTGTTGATATGACGAATTCAAAGGATGTATGAGAGGCTCTACTAGCCGCATCCCAAGAATTTTCTACAACCATTAATTGTTTCCATGTACCTTCATCGATTACCTTTATTGTCACATTCTAATATATATATAATATGCAAATGAAGTCTTCATTAACTTATAGACATACCCTTCATGGACATGTGGTAGTATGTCACTTCAATGTGGATTGCCAATTGTTAACATCATAGTAACTTACAATGGAACATATGAATAGTTGTAATAGTTAACACATAACTTCCAGCCTTTTCCACACATCTGCTAGTTAATATTAATGACACATTTATCTCCCACATAGATTTAGATGGATCTTTTCTCTTAGCTTGAAGCTTTAGTGGTGGTTTCAAAGGGGGCTAGCCTCTCATTCGTAGCTTACAAAATAGGTCTAGGGGATAAGCTCATAGAGCTCAGATGAATGCCTTAAAGCTTCAAATAATCACATAGACAAGGTCATGAATAAAATCATGTGCCTAGGGGACTAAACTTAGCTAGAATAACATTAACACAATGAATTAAGATATTTCAAAAGATAATTAAAAATGACAAGCCAACCATGACCAAGGACATAGGAAAATTTTCATAATGACTGACAAATAAATTATCTCTTCAAAAGGGGTTGATAAATGAACATCTTTAGGGTTCATAAAAAATGAATTAAAATACTACAACCAACTATCTCATGTGAATAATGAAATATTAAAAAAGAAACTTAGGGCCACCAACCTAATAGAATGCTTAGAAAATTTTCAAGATAACAAAGTGAAATACAAAGACCAAAGATGCAAAACACTTCTTAAACACCTGAACATTTTACATTCCTAACATGTAGTATATAAAAAATAATTTCTAACTTCTTTGTGATGAATCAAAAACAATTGTGTAACACAATTCCTTACTCTCCATAGTAGAATGGGGTAGCTAAGAGGAAGAGGAAATTTTTGAATGAGATCTGGTCAATTGCATGTTGCATGCAAGGTTCCTTCCTTCCAAATTGTGGGTTGAAGCAATTAATTGTGCTTTGTACATATAAAAGAGATCTCTTCACAAATCTATCACAAGATAAATAACTTTTGAAGCATGTAGAGGTATGCAACTGGAAGTCACACATTTGGACACATTTTTGGATCACGTGTATGGGCCTATATTCCTAGAGATGAGAGAAAGGATTTGGAGCCTCAAAGTGAAGAATGCATCTTTTTTGGATATCTAGGTTGTGTAAAGGGATGAAAACTACTAAATCCTCCAACAAAAGTACTCTTCATTGAGAGGAGCATCTACTTTGTAGAAAGACCCCCACATGCATACCAAGAACAACATGCCACCACTTTTGCACTTCCTTCTCTGACAAATATTAGAGATGATGTACATGTAGTCATTCTTATCTTATTTTAGATATTTTTGAAACTCATTCAAAGGAGAATGAACATGCATGTGTTGATGCACATCCAATCCAAAATTAGGCTTCTAGTGGCGATTTAGTATCCCCTATGAGAAATCAAAGAACAAGGATCTTAAGTGAGATATATGTTGCCCCTCATGAACTTTGTGTTGTCATGTTTGACATACCAATGATTATCTATATGGATCTAGCATCTGAACCTTAGACTTATCCAAAATAACATGTAAGGAATTTTCTTTTGTAAGTAGCCTTGGAAGAGGAGTACAACTTCCTCATTGTGAACCAAATTTTGGACTTGGTTTTTCTTCCTTCTACACACAAGCTTCTAGATGTAAC
Organism: Chamaecyparis obtusa; assembly: GCA_027943335.1. Classification (NCBI taxonomy): domain Eukaryota; kingdom Viridiplantae; phylum Streptophyta; class Pinopsida; order Cupressales; family Cupressaceae; genus Chamaecyparis; species Chamaecyparis obtusa. The sequence continues at coordinate 6,894 of BSBK01014022.1, forward strand.
TTGTTCTATAGGACAAAGAAATAAAGAAATGGACATGTGAGAAAATACGGTACAAAATTCATAGCCAAAGACTTTTAGTGAATTCATCACATTGACTTTGATGAGACATTTTCTCTAGTGAAAAAAATGGACTCCAATTAGTTAGTTGTTCCCATTGCAACAACAAGAAGTTGATAGGTTCACCACATGGATGTGAAGATTCCATTTCTTAATGATGAGCTCAAGAAGAAAATCTACATGGAGCAGCCAACAACATATGTACATAATTCATCATTGGTATGAAAACTCAAGAAGTCACTCTACGGCCTCAAGGAGACACCTACAACTTGGTATGTTAAAATGAATGATCCAAATTTTTATATGATAAGAATATCTAAGTCTATGTTGATCATAATTCTCCATGTAGATGACTTACTAATAACATACAATTTAGCCACAAATATTACTACAATTAAAATTGCTTTGGATGGCAAATTTTCCTTGACAAACATAGGTCTTCTACACTATTTCCTTAGACTTGAAATTGGCTAGAATGAATCAATAATCAAAGTTTCTCAATCCAAGCATACAAGAAATCTCCTGTTTCAATTTCACATGACTGACTACAAGCCAACAACCATACCTTTCTTATTAGGGGTAAAGTTTGAGTGTAGCTAGGATACACCATTAGTTGATTGCACATTATATCATGAACTTGTGGAGAGTCTTCTTTATCTCACTCACTCTTATGCAAATCTCTCATATGCAATTGGGTAAATGCTTCCAAATACATGTGAGATTTGCATGAGCTACATTAGAAAGTTTGCAAGCATATAATTTGATATGTCCAACAAACTGTCAATTATGGGATTCATTATTCAACATGACGTACTTTGTAACTCATTAGCTTCATTTATTCATATTGAGCTAGTGATATCATTTATCACAAGTCCACTTCAGGACATTTATTGAGTTTGGCATTTGATTTGTTGGTCAAACAAGAAGCAATCTACCAATGCTTTATCATTAATAGAGGCTAAATATAAATGTGTAGTTAATCTTACAATTCAGTCCATTTGGCTATGAAATTTACTAAATGAGTTATCTATCTTCTTTCATCATTGTATTGTTTCTTGGTGTGACAATTAGAGTGTGCTAGAGTTTTAAAGAAATCCTATACAAGGATGACAAACTAAACATGTCAAGATCCACATGCACTACATTTGAGGTTTCATCTATGGTGGGATCACCGAGTTGTAGTATTGTCTTGCTTCTAAATAGATTGTTGACATCTTCACAAAGACTTTTAGTGAGAAGAAGTTTCACTTTTTACAAGGCCTTCTTGGGGTGGAGTTTTTGCAACATAGTAGCTATCATGCATAATTAGCATATATTTTAATTGGAGTTTTTGTTCCCATAGGGTTTTCACTCTTTCTTCTTTCATTTCTTCAATCTTTTGTCCACTTAGAATTAAGGGAGGGGGGGTGTTAGCACATCTTTCTATTTTATTGGAATAAATACTGGTGCTTTGTTTATTTTATGCTAACCATGGAGGATTTAGGGTTCATTCTCTCCCTTTCCTAGATTTGTTCCTACTTTTCCATCATTTATTTTCCACAACAGTTTTATCATTTGTAAATTCATGCAATTTCAGATTTAAAATTAAATAAATTTTATTCAATCTTGTTCTTAAGTTCTCCTCTATTTACAACAAGTATTTTTCATACTTTCCAGCCAAATACATTTTTTGTTGTCCATGATTGATTTCTTTGTTTCTAAGTTTTGAGTGTTAAGCAATTTGTAGAAAGAGAATCAATACGAAGGTCTCTTTCATTTATTTATAGTACTCAAGATGTGGGGGCTTACTCAAGATGTGGGGGCTTCAGAATCTACTTTTTATGGAGCAGGAGGTCCCATGAATTTTTTTTTAAAAAGAGATTAATTAGAATCTTTCCCCCAAAAGTAGCAGCCCCTACTTTTTAGGGCTGCAAATTTGAGCCGGTGAAAAAGTGGGGGGCTAAAAATTGCCCCACTAACTTAGATTTTTTTCTTGTCATTCAACCATACGAAATTTCTCAATTCTTATCAATTAATTTTTATTCATTTATTTACTTGTAAATTGAATATGATAAATAAATAAAAATTCATAAGACTATTAACTTCTATTAATTGTAGATTTTAAACTTTTAAACATGAATTCCACTATAAAATTCATAAGATATCCTAATTTTAAATAATTCTTAAAAGTCTTAATAACACTCACTATTTTTTTTTAAAGCTTCCCATAAAACCTCACCATTAAACTGATCATTCTTTACCCTTCACACTTATATCTGATATAAACAGTTTACACCACTAAAAGAAGCAGTAGAAACCAGACCAGATACATCAATTAATTTAGCCCTTTTAGTTGATCAAGACAGAAAATCATTAGCATATGCAAGGAGAAAATATCCAGTCGTTACTTCTAGCAGCCTACGATGAGGGGAAATAACCAACAGATGCACCCCAGTAAACTCCAAAAACGCATCCCATATAAGCAATGAATCCGTGAGATGTAGAATAAATCTGGTAAGTGATGGAGTTGATGAATCCAACGCCCCAACAACACACGGTAAGTGATGGAGCTGATGAATTTAATGCCCCGACAAAACATTGGTAAGTGATGGAGTCGACGAATCAATCCAGTGGAAGTGACATAGAGTCTTATAACAGAGTTGGAATCTGGTAGAGCCAAATCTTCTTCTACAGGGTGTCAAGAGACTTATGGGTTTCTACCACGTACGTAAAATGTTCTTTGTAACCTGTTTTTGCTGGATGTGTGTGGATTCTTCATGTTCAAGGCGTTTCCTTTGAAGTCCTTTCTGAGCGATGGAAGTGAGCTTCTGTTGAATGTTTCTGATTTCTTTCTTGTAATCCGGGAACCCAGTTCTACAAAAGATTGTAGTCTAACTTGTCCGCTATGATTGGGTCATTGTTGAATTTGGGTTTCGTAGTTTCAAGTCAGGCAGCACTGACACAGTCCAGGAGAGGACAGCAGCCAACAACAAACAGCGAAAGGCCGTGAATAACATAAAAGATGAAAGGAACCCAACACTGAAACAAACAGACGTGCCTTAACTCTGTTCTGAGCTAAAAGTTAAGAGACTGGCGTGAGTCCCTTAAAGTAAGAGCTGCACGGTAAACCAATAAACTTGCCATAACCCTGCCAACACAGAAATAGGTGGGTGTTTGAGAATTGACAGGAGAATTGAGCAATCGTGAGGTGCAGGTGAACTGGTGGCAGAGTAAGCGGGTGTAAGAAGGAAAGTTGTGTATAATGACTGAAAGTGTTACAGTCATTTTCAGTGACGTCTCCCAGCATAGGAGTAGGAGGTTATTGTCTGTAATACAAGAGGAGGGAACCTTGTGGATGGCCTGCAGTCAAAGAAGATGCAGTCTGGATGGTCTTACAGAAGTACCGGTTATTAAATCTATGTTTTCATTATTATTTGTTGGATTTTGTTATTATCGAGTGGGTCAATAGTCAAATATCTTTTAGAAATAAAAGTTAATATAAGTTAATATGTAAATTAATTGTACAATTTTATTGGTAGGGATAGTACATGATTAGGGAGACATTTATGTATAAATATTGGATCTATTGTGCAATTTTTTTGGTTATAAAAAAAATCAGGTAATGAGACAATAGAGAATATGTTTTTACTGCACTTTGAAATGACTACTTTTTATCCCTCAACATTTACCAGATCCCACAACATTTATCCTTACTATCAAAAAGTAGAACAATAGCAATAAACAGTTGAGTTACATACAAAGACATTAAAAATAAGAACATAATAATTTGTTTAATTATATATTTATTTATTTGACTGAACAAAGTTCGAAAGGGAGACATAATTGGATAAGAATTTTGGATTGTGCCATCTAAATCTTGAGATCAATTATTTTTCCATGTAGAACTAAACTCCAGATGGCTGAGCTGCTCTTATATATCAATAATAAAATAAAAGGCTGAGCAAATATAAGGTAGATTTGCTGACCTATATATCTCTTGTGTATTTGCAACAAATTTAAGGCATATTGCTGACCTATATATCTCTGGATTAATTGTGAGACAAGGCAGCAACATTATTCTTTCCCGCCACAGCTACAAACAAAGTATGAACAAAGAAAACATAGCTTCCCCTCTTACAAAGAAAAAATATCTTCTTCTCTGCTCTTACAATACACACAAATAACAGTATAGTTATATATAAAAGTCATAGATCTTTTCAAAGATTAAAGCCATCAAACTGCTCACCATGGCTGCACATGGGCTGCTTAAAAAACTAATAAATATAGCAATGATAGAGCTTGAAAAATGAGCACATAGGAGGATAAGGCAATTCATAGTTGTCTGCTTGTGGAGGATGAACAGACAATGTTATAATTGTGGTGCTTGCGATTAGTCTTTTCAACATATTTTACATGAATTCTTGTCGCCTTGCAATGGTTCGCTTGGCTAAGGAATTGTTTCATCTCCCCTGCCAGTGTAACATCCCATTTTTCGCTTCTTTTAGACTACGTTATTTTGTTTCGCATCCTTTTAGACTGATTTTTGTTGTGCATTTTAGAGATGGTGACAATTTTGTAATTTCATCATCTGGAATAGCTTCGCTATAACATATCCTATTACCACTCTATTTCGAGGTTATGATTATATGATGTTTTAATACAAATGTTCTTTACGGTGGTTTTGATAAGGCATTTAATGTATCTGCATGATGTTTCCTTGTTTCTATGTTGAGGAACTTCCCAAATTTCTAGAGGTTTGTGAGTTTTGTGTTTTGATTCTTATAGGCCCTGTTTGTTTGCGGGAATTGGATCGGAATTGGCGGCGACACTTCTTGTTTCTACGAAACCTGCCGTTTGGAACCCCAATTTGCAAATCGGGTTATGCCGGTGAAAACCAGGTTTAGGCCTAAAACGGGCGGCACAATCTTCCCACCGAAGAGGTGGAATTCAAAACCAAAATCCAGTTTTAACAAAAATCATGGCAAATTTAATAATATGTCGGGTCCACGAAATTCCCGTATATGTTTTTGGGGTTTTCATTTGTTCTCAGCATTTGTTTTGGGGGTTGGCATTTGTTCTCGGCAGCTGGGTTGTTATTGGCGCATTGCAACTCATTCTCGACAGGGTTGTTTCTGTATTCAGCTGCGCCATTTCCAAGCATTTTCGGTAAAACCCTAGCTCGAAGACATTTTCTGTATTTTCTATACTCTGTTGGGCTGTAATAGCGGTTGCAAACATGTTAATTTTGGACTTTTCTTGTAATAGTATTGTTGTGGTATTGAATAAGCGGCCTTCATTCCGTTGCTTCTTTCTTCTTCACCCACTATCAACCCCACCATTTCTTTCGGGTTTTCTACTACACTTTGATTCAGCCATGCATGCGGTCTTTCGCCCCCCCTAGTCCAAAGCAGTTCTTGGACTATCTCTTTCATTGAAGGTCTCTTCTCCCCTTCCATGCTTAGGTATTCCTTCGCAAGCCCTACCACTCTTGTCATTGACTCCATGGTTTTACCTTCTTCCACATCAAGACAGGGATCTATGATTTCCCTGAAACCCCTTGTATTTACAGTGGAGAGGAAAAATATGGCCAAGTTGCTCTTGTTCTTCATCCTCTCGTACGAAACAGGTTTCAACCCTGTCAAGAGCTCCAACAAAACAACCCCAAAACTGCAGACATCGCTTTTTTGTGTAAGCTAAATTGTTTGGAAATATTTAGGATCCAAGTAACCCAGAGTTCCTTGCACAAGCGTGGTGATGTGTGTTTGCCCCATTGGCACTAGGAGAGACACCCCGAAGTCTGCAACTTTTGGATTGTAATCATTGTCCAGCAGAATGTTGGAAGATTTCACATCTTTGTGAACAATCGGTTGCAAATGACAAAACGCTACATATTTTACTTCTTCATAAACCATATGCTTCGTTAACCATGCTAAATAAACCATATGCTTCGAGCTAGGGTTTTACCGAATGTGTGTCTGGGTCTGGATATGCACGCTTTGTGTACCATTGGTACCACAAGATGTGCCCCAAGTGCATTAGGTGTGCTATGGGTATGCAGAGTGCGTACCCAAACCACACCTGAGGTTCTTGGATCACTCCCTATGCTACATTATCCACTATTTTGTGTTGCTGTAAATTATTCAATCATTGCTATGTAGCTACATATCAACTTAACACATATCAATCATTCCATGAACACAAACCAATGGATAATGTAGCTACATATCAACTAGTTTAACACTTTGATGGACAATTAGTTTGCATCCCCAAGATCTAAACTCTTTGTATTATACTGTAACAAGTGTATACTTGTTACATTATACACTGGTAATCTTTAGTCTTTAAATGTTGAGTGCCAAACATGTCTTCCAAACATGTCTTCCATCCTTGAATCAAAATCAAGGATGTCCATATTGTTGGATAACATGTTATCTTTACATCACTTAGGAACTGCAAGATTGCAAAAGCATGCAAACATGAGATGGTTTTAAAGTTCATACTACTGATTTCATTTATGTGTAGACAATTAGATTAAGTGCCTGCCAAGTTGTCTACATTTGCAATTGAAAGTTAGATAGACCATTTGTAGCATTGGACAGAGAAATAATTGCATTGAGCACGTACTGAGTGTTAACATGATTTGCATTGTTCTTGTCATTTTCTTTGTTAGGATTATTGAGATCTAAGACTAGAAAGTATTTCTTAACTATTTGATTGGACAATAAATCTATAGCTGGATAAGTATTATTTGTATCAACCTCTTTGACTTCTTCTTTGAGTGCATCTAATGCAAGTGGGTCACAAAAGATAGTTGACATTGCGTAAGTAGCATTGTCAAGTAATTGAGTAAGATAATTACCCTCAATGTGGTTAGGCAGAGTGGTCTTGGAAGGAAGGAAATTAGAAAGTGTATCACTACATCCAGTTAAGATAGAACAAGCTTGATGGTTAAAATTAGATGAGGGGTGCAAATTTGAAATACAACTTGTACCAATGAAGTTGTTCACTAGTATTTTGATAGGAGACTTGAGGATCAAGCTATTAGGACAAGTATTAAGGAACTACTATGGCTTTAGTTTTCTTAATATGTAATTAGAAAGTGAGTCTTCATATTATACAGTGGCAGGTATAATTAACAACATGACCTATGCAAAGATGTAGAAGAATACCACTACATTGAAAAACAATAATATGAGAAATTGATGAATATCCTTGACTTTAAGATGAGTAGCAAAAAATAAGCATGCACATTTCAACAATTACAGTATACACTTGTTAAGTTCTATTTGAGGATCATTAACCATGCACAGTTCAACAATTATAGTATACACTTGCAAATGATAGAACACTGCATATTTTACTTCTTCATAAACCATATGCTTCGTTAACCATGCTAAATAAACCATATGCTTCGAGCTAGCGTTTTACCGAATGTAAGGTTTTACCGAATGTGTGTTTGGGTCTGGATATGCACGCTCTGTGTGCCGTTGGTACCAAAGGATATGCCCCAAGTGCATCAGGTGTGCTGTGGGTATGCAGAGTGCGTACCTAAACCATGCCCGAGGTTCTTGGATCACTCCCTATGCTACATTATCCACTGGTTTGTGTTGCTGTAAATTATTCAATCATTGCTATGTAGCTACATATCAACTTAACACATATCAATCATTCCATGAACACAAACTAGTGGATAATGTAGCTACATATCAACTGGTTTAACAATTTGATGGACAATTAGTTTGCATCCCCAAGATCTAAACTCTTCGTATTATACTGTAAAAAGTGTATACTGGTTACAGTATACACTGTTAATCTTTAGTCTTTAAATGTTTAGTGCCAAACATGTCTTCCAAACATGTCTTCCATCCTTGAATCAAAATCAAGGATGCCCATATTGTTGGATAACATGTTATCTTTACATCACTCAGGAACCACAAGATTGCAAAAACATGCAAACATGAGATGGTTTTAAAGTTCATACTACTGATTTCATTTATGTGTAGACAATTAGATTGGCATTTTATACTTATCTTTGACACTTGGCACTGATTAATGATGAGATATGCTAGAAATATAAAGTACAAGATCAAAAGAATCTCTACAGTTCATGTTGATTTGATTTGAGCTTCTTGATTTGATTGTGTATACTTTTTCAGCAATGTTTCAAAACGTACTCTATGACTCATTATCAAGATATTGTATTTTCTCTTCTCTAACTCATTATCTCAATGATGAATCATAGAATCTAATTTGAAACATTATTGGGAAGAGATCACAGTCAAGTTCAAAAATTCATAATGAAATTTTTTTTGAATATATGGATGGTAGAAGCTTATAAATTTAAAGCATGAGACCAACAAAATTCTCAGAGACATTAGGCTTGTACAGTCCATGTTGATGTAATTTGAGTTTCTTGATTTGACTATATCTTTTTCTATTAACATTTCCAACCATACTCTATATTCATCAAGATACTGTATTTTCTCTTCTCTAATTCATTGTATTATAATGAATCATATAATATGATTTGAAATGTTGATAGAGTAAGATACACACAGTCAAATTCAAACATCCACGCAGAATTTTTTAGTATATATGGATGGCAGAAATTTAGAAATATAAAGAATGAGATCAACAAAATTCTTAAAAGACATTAGAATTTTATAATTCATATTGATACAATTTGAAAATGTGAATTTGACTATGGAGGTTTTTTTCATCACTGTTTGAAATCATACATAATCAAAAGAGTCTATTTTCTTTTCTCTAACTCCCTATTTTGATAATACAAAACATTGATAAAACAAGATATTACAACAAAATTCTTAAATCTAACCGAAACATATTCATGATAAATACAATTTCATTGAAATTTGCTCCTAGATACTTCTAAAGACTATAGCACCTATCTCTACTATTAATTAACATTGATTCTAAAATGTCTTAAAATCACTTTTATTTGTAGAATACTTTCAATTTCGTAAAAAGAGTTGCACCTATATCTCACTCTTCTATGACCACAATCACTTTGAATGTTATCAACTAGTTAGCTACCACAATCACCTGTAGGGATTCATGTAAAGGCCATTGATGGTTCATCTGAGATATTGTCTGCATCCCATGTAGTTGAAGTATGGGAAGAAAAGATCATCATTAGGACTAACCAAAGAACATTGATTATAAAATGTCTGAAAATCACTTTTATTTGTAGAATACTTTCATGAAAAGAGTTAGAAAAATAGAACATGAACAGCATGCTACCAATATCTCCTCGCTGAAATCATTGTGTTTGTCCACATTTTAGGCCATTGATGGATCCTATTAAGAATATTGACGTTCTAGGATGGGTAGTTGTGGAGACCACATATTCTTGTCTTCTCATAGCTCTTATTGCTTGTATTGCTGTAGCCATAGTAGTGGTGGCCCGAGAAGGCAATGCACAAATGGGTAAATGAAAAAGAGAAGGAAATTATTTTTATAGAATGGTTATTCATTCCAATGATGTGGATTGTCATGATCAGATTCGCATGAGTAAGGGAGTCTTCTTTCATCTAGCTACTATCCTAAGGTTGAAAGGAACCTTGATAGATACGATACACTTGATGTTAGAAGAACAACTTGTGATGTTCCTCCACACCATTGGCCACAATCTGAGGAACCGCAAGATTGCCCACAACTTTGGGCACTCAGGAGAGACAATCAGCCAATACTTCCACAAGGTATTGAGGGCTATCTTAGGACTCCACAAGGATTTCTTTCTACCACCTAGTCCAAACACTCCTCCTGAAATTAGTGGGAACGAACATTTTGATCCATTCTTCAAGGTAATTGTTGTGTTGTTACAAATTTCTTGTATGGATTTTTATCCTTATCATATTATTGGTTGACCATAGAATTGATGATTGTATCATATCATATAGGATTGTGTTGGAGCTATCGATGGAACCCATATAGTAGTCACCATCGATGTCGACATGCAGGGTAAATATTGTGATAGAAAAGGCAACCTGTTGCAAAATGTTATGGGTGTCTGTTCCTTCGATCATAAGTTTCAATACTACCTTGCTGGTTGGGAAGGGTCTACTGTGGATAGTCGTGTTCTAGCTTCAACTCTGTCAAGAGCAGATCCTCTTATTGTTCCCCCTGGTAAGCCAAATCATAGTTTAATATACTCAAGGGTACAATCAATGTTTCACATTTTAATAATATACTTTATTTATGTAGGAAAATATTTTCTAGTGGATGCTGGATATCCCAATGCACCTGGATATCGGTGTACATGCTACCACCTGAAGGAGTTTTCAAGAGAGAATCCAATAAACTCTCGAGAAGAGTTGTTCAACCATCGACACTCCTCTCTTAGAAACTCAGTAGAGCGTACATTTGGTATTCTCAAGTAGCATTTTCCAATCCAGAGGCATGCCACGTCTTATCCTATCATGACACAAGCCCATATTGTATTAGCATGTTGCATACTACACAACTACATTACGTTAGAGGACAACATTCCATCAAAAATTGTCACCAAAGAGGAAGATGATTGTGATGGGATAGATGTACCAATACTGGAGACATATGGGTTGTCTCAACATGATGGAGACCAGTGGGCACAGTTCCGAGATGATATAGCAAGTAGAATGTGGGAAGAGTACAGATCCCAACAATAGTTGTTCTTGTATGAGTCAAGACTACATGATGGTTTCCTTTTTCTTCTCTTTTTATCTGCAAGTATTGGACTTCTATGGGTCAATGTGTTTTATTTGAGTAAACTGATGTATGAAGATACTTTGATATACATGATGGTTTCCTTTTTATTCTCTTTCTATCTGCAAGTATTCAACTTGTATGGCTCAATGTGTTTTATTTGAGTAAACTGATGTATGAAGATACTTTGATATACATGATGGTTTCCTTTTTCTTCTCTTTCTATTTGCAAGTATTGGACTTGTATGGCTCAATGTGTTTTATTTGAGTAAACTGATGTATGAAGATACTTTGATATACATGATGGTTTCCTTTTTCTTCTCATTCTATCTACAAGTATTGGACTTGTATGTGTCAATGTGTTTTATTTGAGTAAATTGATGTATGAAGATACTTTTATACCATTAACAACAATTTGTATACACAGCATGGCATACATAGAATTAATGATGACCATGGATGAAATTGGTAACATGAGCTAGATATCTCCTTCCTCGAAGAAGATAATGTGGACAAAGGAAATGGAAGGCAAGTTTCTAGACTTGCTCCTCGAGCAAGTACAACTAGGCAAAAAATGTGACAGAGGCTTCAAAAAAGAAGCGTGGTCCGCAATTGAGAGGCGGTTCAACGCTGATATGAAACTCAATCTATCAAAGGACAACTTTAAAAATAAGTTGAAAACCTGGAAGCTTGCCTATAGAGTGATGAAAGAGCTAAGGAATACAAGTGGTTTCACTTGGAAAGAGACAACTCAATGCATGGATGGTGAGGATAGCATGTGGGAAGAGCTTCTGAAGGTAGGGTGATCTCTCTACTATTTTGATGGAAATAATATTGCCTTCTTTTAAAGTTAATAATGAAAGACAAAAAACCTAATCCATTTATTTATGCCAACATGCAGAGAAGAGAGTTCAAAAATGCCAAAGTGTATAAGAGGTAGCCCTTCCAGTACTTCAATGAATTGGGTGCAATTGTGGGTAATGACATTGCTAAAGGTAATACAGCTACCACGACCCTTGAGACTGAAGAAGGGAACCCTATGGAAGAGCCATTCAATGTGCATGATGAAGAGGACCTTGGTTTCAATATACATCTTGATAGTGTTGTTGATTTGGACAAAGACCCTTATAATTCCAATCAGTCCACTACAACAGCAAGTACTAGAGGGACTCCTACATCATCATTCAGAAAGGTGGGAAAGAGGAGGAAGGCAAGTATGGTTGCTTCCTTGGATTCCATGTGTGAAACAATGAAGAAAATAAAAGAGTGCATGAGCAATGTTCACCTTGTCAAAATTGATGAATCTGCTCATGATAATGCTTTGATGGATGCATATAATGCTCTCAAATCCATCCCCAGATTGAGTCAAGGTGTATTCCTGGGGGTATACAAAACCTTCACTGGTGAATGTGAAAGAGCCAAATGGTTCTTATTGATGACTGAGGATGAGAGAGTGGACTGGATTGTAGCCACATATGGTGATTTATAGTTATTTTCTATATACTTTATCAAACTTTATCATGAGTTGAAACATTATCATACTTGTTCACATACACTGATACAATTGTGTTTTCGTTGATGATTGTATATGATTGTTTATGGTTGATGATTGTTTATCAAACATAGTTTTTTTTTATCAAATATATTCTAAGATAATGAAATGTAAATTGGTTTATCCACTGATTGGACTATATGCCAGTGGCTGTGAACAACAATCACAAAGTATCATTTCTTTTCTAGCTTGCCATTGTTTTCTTTGAAAACAATGGCAAGCTGGAAAAGAAAGTATTCTGAGTATTCTGAATTTGGGGATATGACATCCTTGTATATTGTTCACAAAGATTGATAACATGAACATGGAAGAGATTCATAGTCCATGAATGAATGACCTAATTAGAAGCACAGCTGAACCAGGCATCATAAACATATCCACCATGCTAGAACATTCTCTTAAAAACACCACCTTTGAAAGAATTAGAAGCATCATTTTCATTCTCCATTCCATCTATAATTGCTATTCTATTCAAATCTTTAATTTATCATTTCTATTTGATCCAAATTTGACCGGATAGAGATCTAATAATATAGCCTTTTGAATTTGCTAGAAGATTTTAAGATCACAACCATGACCGCTATGTTCAAATCATCTATGTTTGTGGTAATTGCAATTTCAATTCTCCTAGTGATTGGTATACCTGTCACACTTGCCTCTCTTAATGGTTGGTCAATTAGCAAAATTGCACAATTTTTTGGACATATCATTATGGATTTGATCAATCTTTTTAGTATCATCTTCGATGCTATAGAGATAATTTGAGAGCTTTTTCTGAAATAAACAAATCACTTGCTAGTGTGAAGACAACATTTTTCATTATTTTTATAGATATGTAGCTGCATGGGCTACTCAATGCAGAATAATTGCACTAGTAAGTAGCCCCTCTATGGGATTCTTGTCTTTCATCCTTATATTGCAAAATCCTTCCTTTAGAAAGGGGGAGCATGTGATCCAAGTGGCACTTCAACATAGGAGCCTTTTCTACTCATGCAGTCCTCAATTAACAACCCTTCTATGTTGTACTACTCTAGCAAGCTTGAGTGGCAGTGGCCCCTGCAGTGGTGGGCAAGTAACCCACTGATGGAATAGCCAACCATACACTGGGAATGTGCAGTCACGAGTTTCATCAACTGACACACTATGACTTTTACTTGCCACCTTAAAATGACACACTTATTTGATGGCTTTTAGGTCTCTTGTGAGTCAGTTGTCCTTTTCTTATGGACCAATCCTCCACTTACAAAAATTATGTCACCCGGCCCTGACTAAACACATTTTTTATTTTCACTAATGTGCTCACAGCTATACCATATACCTATCTATTATAGGCATTACTGTACACTAACCTATCCATGTCCATCTATGCCTTTCTCATAGCATTCTGGGATATACCTGTGACTAACTCATTGATGGAATTATAGCTGCTGGTGGCTGGCCTTGGAGAATCACCTTGGCCTAGATATATAATAAGTTTCTAAATAATGGCAAGTTCCAATCTGTCTCAAAGCTTAGTAAAACCAAACTCTACTATTACTATGGCATTGACTCTCTTAAGCTAAGTGATCTAATCTCTGCAGAGAAATTTTCCTTAAAAGTGTAAGTTGGAAATAAAGATTTAATAATCACAATAACAGAGTTCATCTCCCTTGCATACACTCTTGCCTGGCATCTACCTCCTTTTTGCTCCTTTACGTGATTTTCTATTGTTCACTACGCATGAAATGCTTCTTGAGATCTTCCTTCTCTTCTCTTGTTCAATTTGGGTCAGCATGTTATCAATTTGGGTCACCATGTTAATTAAAATTTCTTAGAAAATAATGGCAAGCTGGAAAACAATGACACTTATGATTGGGCACTTAGAAAAGCATGAAATTAATGTGAATTTTATCCACTGATTGGACTGTATGCTAGTGGCTGTGAACATCAATCACAAAGTATCATTTCTTTTCCAGCTTGTCTATATTTTTATGATGTTGATTCATCTGTTAAGAAATGATACTTTGTGATTGATGTTCACAGCCACTGGCATACAATCCAATCAGTGGATAAACTTAACAACATCTTGAACATGCAATGCATCTTTAGAACATCAATCACAAAGTATCATTTCTTACAGATGAATCAACATCATAAAAATATAGACAAGTTGGAAAACAAATGATACTTTGTGATTGATGTTCACAGCCACTGGCATATAGCCACTGACATACGATACTTTGTGATTGATGTTCTAAAGATACATTGCATGTTCAAGATGTTGTTAAGTTTATCCACTGATTGGATTGTATGCCAGTGGTTGTATAACAGTATACACTGGTTACAGTATACACTAGTATATCTCCATTACAAAATATAGTTTTTCAACACTCTTACGAGAAATGGAATTCAAAGATATTTATGTTGTAACACAAGTTGAACCCATCTTTCCTCTTACCATGCATTTTTTTTGTGATTCGTGAAGTAAAATTTACATAAAAAAAGTATAATCAATTGTAAAAACTTTCTCTCTCAATGGCCACACAAAGATGTTTCAGAACTTCTCTTGGGATCATGTGTCAACCCAATCAAGTTATTTCTTTCATTTTTCCCTCTTTGTTTTGGTATACATTGGTATACAATAGCCACTGGTAAGTACCCACTGGTACACTTATTGTGTTAATTCATTGGATCCATGCCAAGATTATTTTGTGTTGCTAGTGATTATGTTGTCTTTCATAGAGTGTGCTTGTCTTCCTCTCCATTTTGGTTTTTCTCTCCACTTCAAGGTAGGAAACCTTGTTTCTCTCTTGTCCTTTGAATTTTGAGTGCTTTCAGAGGTCCATCAATGGCATATTGGTGCATATTGGTTTAATGTTTTGGTATTGCAAGATCTTGTTGAATTAATGGACAAACAAGCATGCCCTCCCTTGACCATTGTTTTCATTAATGTGCTTTTATAGACATATTAGCTTGCATTTGTTAGTGTTGTTGCTTTTAACATATTTAAGTGGAATACACAAAGAAGTACCACATGATGAATGCTTCATTTAATGCATTGTTAAGGTGTAGTCTCATAACTATCCATTTCTAGTTCTTCAGACATGATTTTATAAATGTGTTTTGGTAGACAATTGTATTGTTCATGATTCTGTATGTATATACCCTAACCATCTTGTTATTATTGTTGCATTACAAAATTAAGTTAAATAATTCTACTTTGTTCAATGCTCTATTTCATCTTCAATTTCTTTTCATTTTTCATTCATTTTTAAAAACCATGTGATAGGTACAGAAATAGAAATGGATAGTTTTGAGACTACACATATGATGATAAAGTGAGACTACACATATTCTGACATTAAATATGTTTTAAATAGCTTCTGGATTCAATTTTGTAGATATTTTTGGCATCAACGTTTATGATAACACTTTGTGATCCTTCATCAGGATGGAAGAGAGAAAAATGATTGAAAGAAAAGTCCATCATTTTGGTCTCTTTCATCCTGATGATGGATCACAGAGTGTGATCCATAACTATCTACTCAATCGAATCCAGAAACTATTTGAAACATTGATGCCAAAAATATCCACATATGATGATAAAAAATGAGCTATCTGATGATTGTTTACTGTTCATGTTTGTAAACAATCAATATTTCTGATGGTACTCCTTGGTGTATTCCATTTAAAAATAAACAAGTTTTAGTTTTTCTATCATGTTTACTTTGTAGATGTAGGATTGACCATCTAACAATACGGAAAGTAATGGGAAGAATGAGCGGGATATGAGATGGTTGCTCATCGAATGTGGGGCATAAGGGCGTAGAGCGTGGATTTCCTTGCATTTTCTTATTTAACGGTGTGTTTTCACACCACCATTCAGTTCATGGATATTGTTCTTCCCCAAAACTTCTATCTGATGCTATAGTTGTGTCATTATATTTTTTCTATAAATTTGTAATATCAACATAAATGAAACTTTTTCAATTTTTACTCATAGAATATAGTCATGTTTTTATATATGAATGAACAAAAATAGTATGATTAAACAAAAATTTGCTTGATACAGTGCTGATGGCTATGATAAATGTCCCTATGTGTGAGTGTGGTCATGGAGCACACTGCGTGTTGAGGATGTCACACATGTGGGATAATCCAGATCATAAATTTTGGAGTTGCAAAAATAAGAAAAAGGTTGTTAATTGCACAATATTTAAATGTTTACAAAGAATAAATATTAGTCATTATAGTGAGACTAACTTAAATTTGTATTGTAGGATGGTGGTGGATGTCAGTACTTTCGATGGGGCAATGACACCCCATTGCTATCTACATCATCTGCACGTTCTCCACATATACCTATTGTGGATGACGAGTGCAAGTCTTGCAAAGTGCTCGAGAAAGATATTGAAAAAGCAGAGGCTATGTATAAAGTTGATGTCATGTTTTTACAATGTTTGCTTTGTGCAACAATTGTACTATTTAGTTCAATGATTTGTCAGGTCATTTGTTGGGTCATTATGCAGAAATAGATATATATGTGGACTAGATGACTTATTTATATTTTGATGTGATATCGAGCAATGCTATAATTACTTTCTTGTTATAATATTGTTTATGATAATGTATAAAATTATTAAAAAAAGTTAAGTTTACTGTTCACAATATTGAAAAAAAATATTAAATTTTGTTTATGATTTTCTAGATAAAAATATAAATTAATAAAAAAAAAACTATAAATAAAAAATGGACAACAAAAATAAAATATTAAATTAAAACATTATATAATAATTATAAAAACTTAAATTTTATTGTCAAATTCTAATTCCAATTGAAAATGTAGAACCAAACACAGAAAATGGATAATGTAATTCCAATTCCAATTTGAAATTGCAAACCAAACACATAAATAGGAATTTCTCACTTCCAATTCCGATTTCGAAAATGGCAACCAAACACAAAATATGGATTGTCTCAGCCATCTTCCGAGTGAACCAAACAGTCCAAACTATCTTCTGAATACACAAAACCAGAATTTCAAAACCTAATTTTGAGATAATTAGGTTTTGTCTCAAATTCCAATTCCCGCAAACAAACGGGGCCATAGTGATAAGTGATGTCATATAGTTTATTAGTTTATCTCATTAGTGTATGTGATTAACTTTCAACTTTTTTGAATTTAGTTTTATGTTTAATAGCTTTTTATTTGGGTTTCTTTTAAAAATTTGTGAATAACTCAAATTTTCAAATGTTTCTCTAATATGAATCAAGGGAAAACAATTCATTGTATTTAATGAAGGGTAACACATTAGTTAGTGAAATGGAATACCAACAAAGTACCTTCTCAACATTATCTTCAACAACTATCTCACTTGTATTCTATTAATGCTATAAACTACCTTCTTGCTACAATATAAGAAACATTTAATATGTATATCCTATAAATTGAATGGATTAACCTTTTATTCCTCAGAGATCTTAACAAATTTTCTCCTCCAATCTATGTCTTTAACATGGTATCAATGTCAAAGAGTAAGAGTTGAGAGATTTCTATATGTTTGGGTATGTGGATTGATTGTCAGCTATGTCATGTGCTCTGATTTGTAGAGTGGAGAGTGTTGCTAGTGTTTATTTTTTCTTTCTATATTTGGACATTATTTAAGTGAATGTTACATAGGCTAGCTTTGGAGTGCTAGTTTGTAAGTGAGTTTGACTAAAACTTTTATACTTTCTCCTTTTCTATTCATGAGAAATATGTCTCCTTTTTTGTTGCATCAACAAAGGAGGATTACTTTTTCTTACAAGTTTTACTCATTCAATGAATGTAAAAAAAAAAATCTAGTAGAAAGAACTCACATGTAAGTTCTTGCTGATGAGCAAAGACACACATCAAGGTTGAGGATAAGAAAATATCATAGAAAGACACAAGATTTTCCATTCAATTTGTAGCTTGCTCTATTTTTATTTTTCTCTTTGTGTTTCTCTATTTTTAGAGTGGCCTCCAAACATAGTCCTTTAGTTTTCTTTTTATTGTCAACTATGAAAGAGTGAGGAGTTGTCTACATATTTGACATGTGGGCATAGAAGTTTGAGTGGTTGTTGTGCATTTTATTCTTCTCATCCCCCAAGAAGGATCACACCAACCAAAATCATGATCTCCTTCATGATGGCAATCTTACCAAACACTAATATATGTAGATTCACAAAGAAATTCATAATGAAGGAGAATTAATAGAAATAATGATAGGAAGTTCAAGATGAATTAATAACTATCCTTACACCACTTCACACATGGAAAGCATGAATTTAGATGCAACCTTTATTGATTAAAGTCTCTTGATAGAGTACACACAATATGCCTTCTACAAAACAATGATCTAAAAACTTCACAGTATCTTATCCATATGCATATTTGGAATCTACACAGTCAACCTCTTCATGCATACTTCAAACTCTATTTCCAATCTGAGTTATAACTAGTGGAGTTGGTGTTGGAAAAGTTGTTCTTTACCTAAGGTGAATATCACTGATATTAATAGCATATGTAGGGTACAAGTTAGGATCTACAGAATGGATAGGTTGTTACATTGCTTCCTATCATAAGTATTAGGAATAGGCTACGCAAGTAACTAAGTAGGCTTAGGAGAACCATTATTGGTTGTAGGAGGTGCCATTAAGGTTAGCTAATTTGGCCTTTTCTAACCTCCTTTCAGTTGTGAGGTTTTCTTACAATTACCCTAAGGTGGTTTCCATGAACCTTGAGGTTATGGACAACTTCCTTGAGGTTTCTGCTAGTTCCCTTGAGGAGTATGCCACTAGAGTGTAGGTTTTTGATAATTTGGCCAAGCATTCTAAGAATTATTCCAAGGATGAGGTGGATAATCTCTCAAATTTATATTATATGGGGGTTTTCATTGATTAATATAAGCATTTGAATAAGGACCATTAAAATTTAAAGGGTCTTGTGGCATACCTTGCATTGGAGCCCATGGCCTTCTTTGAGAAATGAAGAAAATTTGGTCATCGTCTCCCTCTACTGACTTGAATTTAGTAGGAATTTTATTTCTCTCTATGTTAGCCACCATCTTGCAATTGAAACCCTTCTTCTTCTATCTATAGTGAGGGAAATATTCTACAATTATTTCCCCTTCCTCCTCATGCATTTCTTGTCTTGCATTGTATCCAATTGAGTAGCCATATTGTTGATGGTGTTTTTCTTGATTTCAAACAGCAAGTTTGTGGTTTCTATCCTTCAAACTCCATTGGTGGATGACTTGCGCATAGTATGTTGATAACCTTGTCCTTGCTTGGAATTTTCTCTAGATTAATTCAAGCATATCTTCTTGAAATCATCCCAATATTCTTGAGTGATATCTCCTCCCCCCATCAAATCCAAAGCTTCAATACAACCTCTAGTGATTCCTCATACAAACATCAAATTTTGAGATTCTTCATTAAGCTCATGGTGTGGGGACTTCTTCAAAATAAATAAGAATCTTGAAATGTAGTCCTCCAAACTCTCAACTTCTTTTCAATGCATTCTAAAAAATATCATCCCCTTTATCTCTTGTACAATATTTTGTGTACTTGTGAAGGAACATGTCCTTCATATCATCCCAAGTTCTCACAATATCTCTTCCTAGACTCATAAACCATCTTAATGTTGATTCCTTCATATTATTAGCAAATAGCTTAAGCCTATGAGCATTGATGGTGTAGTCATAGCTTCTATAGAGAATGTCAAATTCAAACAAGAATGCCTCTAGATCCTTAGTTATCAAGCCATAGAACTTAGAAACTACTAAAGGAGTATTTTTGAAACTATTGTTATCATTTTGGTCAGTATTAGTGAATTCAAAAGTTGGATGAGTCATCCTTGGTTGATTCCTTGGTTGGTTCGTTGGTTGATAGATAACCAAAGATACTAGGTTAGCACAATGGTTTTGAGGAAATGGGTTAATAGGTGGAGGTATATTCAGATGGGAAAATATGTTAGCAAAGGGATTTGGATCAACTGGTTCTTCTTTTGAGAAATAGTAAGAAGGGGCTAAGATGACTATTGCATCAACATAGAGGTTTTCCTTTTCTTTTTATTGGTGAACAAAAATCTCACCTAAATGGTTTCCAATATATGCATCATTGGGAAGGAATCCCCCTAAGCCATCTATTCTTATTTCTCTATGCATGTAGATTGTGATGGATTAAGACTAATTTGAGATGAAATAAAACTAGACATTAACTGAATTTAAGGAAAACTAAAGACAAAATTAAAGAGACCAAAATAATTAAAACTCATGTTTGAAATAAGGTGCTCAATTTGACACCATCCTTGATAAAGATGCCAATAATGTTTGACTTCCCAATTAGATCAATAACTAGGTTGTAAAACTCAACTCATGGATTGGACATCCCTACTAAGAAGCTATCTTTCTCATGGAGAAGGTTTGTTTACTTGTCAACACAAGGAATGTGTACTTGAAATAGGCTAGCAATGTATGTGCACTAAGTCCCTACTTAATCCATGATATCCTACATCTTGAAAGGAAATAATGATGGAAAGTTAATGCTTGGAAATGAAGTAACTCAAATTTTGAACAGATTCTATTGCTGGAACTAAAATCATGCTAGTAACTACAAAAATGTTCAAGATAATTAAACATGTGTAAGATATAAAAATATATGTGGGGATATATTTTTATATCTATGTGGAGGAAGGGGGGGGGTTTGAGGTTGATAATATGATGTGATGGAAAATTTTGTGGACATACAAAACTTAATAAAACATAAACACTTATCTTGAAAGGTAGCAGATTTGGAAATCACTATTTTTTGATGTTTGTACTTAGTTTCAAGAATTTCTGCAACTAGATCTAGCCTGGAAACACAGAGATAGAGAAAACCAAGAAACCTTATCCTTTTCTAAGAAAGGTTGACCTTGACCTAAATACAGGGGCACAATCTTGCCCCTTTATGTCAACCTTGACATGCGTTGCTCCGACAAAAATTTTGTTCACGGATCCCAAAAGTTTGCCGAAAAGGGTGTCCAAATATGCACTATAATTTATTGTTTCATATTTGTTCCTACAAGAAAAATGGTTTTGTTAATTGGATGATGGGTTTTCCTTGGTCAAACCCTAGTTTGGAATCAACTTTAGAAATGGAATTGAAATAGAGAATGCTAGCAAGTAGTAGAAGTAGATCTAACAATGAAGCTATGCTATTCAATAGATATGCAATTGTATTTGAAATGTAAACAAGTATGTTGATATGAAATCTTTGACTCAACACTAACACATGTAAATCAAAACCTTCATGATTGTACCTTGGAATCCACCTTGAAGGGAGAATAAATAGATCTTGAAGATGAACAAAGGATCTTGAAGGAAGATCACACCACCATGATGGATAGATCTAGGGTTTGAATGATGAATCTTGAATGCTTGAACCAAATCCCTCCAAAGGCTTCAATTATTGAATCCTTGATCTTCAATGGAGAACTTGAATACTCGAATGTAGATGATTTCTTGAATGCTTGCTTGAAAGATGGAGTGCTTGATTGCCAAAGAGGGATGAAAGATGCTTGATTGCAAAAGATAGATGAAAGATTGATTGAAATGAGAGAGGAAGGCTTCCTTTTATACTAGTCTAGGGCACAAACTTCTAGAGAAGCCTACATAAGAGAATTAAATTCCCATTTAAACATTTACCCCTAGAAATGGACCTAAATTAAATATAATTTAAGACTTTACCGTTCTGAAGCCTGAAATAGCTGACCTAGAAGCGGAAAATAAAACTTTCAAAAACCCGACATTCGAAAACTTTGGGATCTTGAATTTTGGACCTTGGGTCAAGGTCAAGGTCAACCTTGACCTAGGATAGGGTTGAGGTTGACCTTGACCTAGAAGGTCAACCTTGACCCCGAGGTCAAGAATCTCAAGGTTTTAGGTTAGGATGCCAGAATAATGCAGAAAAGAAGTGGAAAATGGGGCAGAATGGGGGGAAAAACCAGAAACAAGTCAGAGACCTATTCAAGGCATTTGACATAACCCCAAACCACTTACTCGGAGGGCTGAACCAGTCCTAAATGGAAGTGCTTCCATTTTTTGATGATACATTTAGCCCCCACTTTAGCAAGAGTATGGATTCAATGCAAACTCTTGGTAAAGGAGAAGAAATATCCTAGTGGATTCACAATGAGATAGGATATCACTTAGTTGAGGACATGAGCCCCCAAGACAATGATTCTAACTCCACATACATGCATGAGGGTGTGAAAACAAAGAGAAAATAAAGACAAAGATAAAAAAACAAACAAAGAGGGGTTAGTACAAAAAGAAACCTAAATCAACTAGCAGAGGAAACCTTGCTAAGAAATGCTTCCTATACTAATATCATATTTGGAAAGCTATCATAAAAGTATAAATGATTACATAAGAAAGACAAGAGAAACACTATAAATAACATAGCTTCATGATCTAAAGGAACTAGCATGAAAGTGAAAAGAGAGAAAAAAGAGAGTGATTACCTCACCTAGTAAGATGCCCACCTTACTGTGAATCACCAATGAGGGAGAGCCCAACAAGTAGAAAAACCTGATAGTTCACCCAAAAATTTCACTTTGTAGTTGTAATGCATCTTCTGACAGCTTTTGGAATACCCATAGATCCACATTCTTGTATCACTATGAAATATAAAATGCATGTCTCTTCAGGATTTAGCAACTTATGTGCGTTACCTTCGAAGGATTCAGCATATTAAAAATTGAAAAATGCATGTCTCTTCAGGATTTAGCAACTTATGTGTGTTACCTTCTGAGGATTTAGCATATTGAAAATTGAAAATTCATGTCTCTTCAGGATTTAGCAACTTATGTGTCTTACCTTCTGAGGATTTAGCATATTAAAAATTGAAAAATGTGTCTCTTCAGGATTTAGCAACTTATGTTTGTTACCTTCCAAGGATTTAGCATATTGAAAATGTAAACCATAGCATAAGGGAGACCCTATATATGTCCCCCTCCTTATCATGGACATACAAAACTTAATAAAACATAAACACTTATCTTGAAAGGTAGCAGATTCAAAAATCACTATTTTTTGATGTTTGTACTCAGTTTCAGGAATTTATGCAACCGGATCTAGCCTGGAAACATAGAGACAGAGAAAAACCAAAAACCTTCTTCTTGTTTTAGAAAGGTTGACCTTGACCTAAATAAGAGGGCACAATCTTGCCCCTTTATCTTGACCTTGACCTACACTGCTCTGATGGAAATTTTGTTCACAGATCCCAAAAGTTTTCTAAAAAGGGTGTCTAGATCTGCACTATAATTCATTGTTCCATACCTGTTCCTACAGTAAAAATGGTTTTGTTGTTTGGATGAGGGGTTTGACCAAGGGTTTTCCTTGGTCAAACCCCAATTTGGAATCAACTTTAAAAATCGAATTGAAATAGAGAATGCTAGCAAGTAGTAGAAGTAGATCTAAGAATGAAGCTATGATATTCAATAGATATGCAATTTTATTTGAAATGTAAACAAGTATGTTGATATGAAAGCTTGGACTCAACACTAACAAATGTAAATCAAAACCTCCATGATTTTACACTTGGAATCCACCTTGAAGGGAGAATAAATAGATCTTGAAGATGAACAAAGGATCTTGAAGGAATATCACACCACCATGATGGATAGATCTAGGGCTTGAATAATGAGTCTTGAATTGATGCAGTAGCATCTTGGGCTTTGAGCAATCTTGCATCAACCAAAAACATTTCCTATTTTTTGTTGTTTTCTTTGTAATAATTTCACTAATTGGTTTCATGTTGTGAAAAACTTACATTATGTTGAGGGCCTATTTTGGAACCTTCCCCTAAGATCTCATAAGGATTGGATGGATTGTTTGAAAGTTACAGTTGTTTTTCTTGTCATCGGAATAGTATTTTCCTGCAGTTTTGGAGCTGATTGCAGGATGTGGCACTACTGATCCTTAATGATTCAATCTTTGTGCCCTTAGGTAATTAAAGAGGACCTAAATTAATATCATTTCCCAAGGGCCTAACTCCTAATTCTTTATGAGTAAAAATTTATGACCATTTTTCTTGGGGACCTATTTTCTGCCAGTGTTCCCGCCGAAGCCGTTCCTACAATTTTGGTGCTGATTACACATCGTGGTGACATTGATCCTTAATGAATAAGCCTTTGTTCTCTTAAGTACTTTAAGAGGACCTAAATTAATATCATTTCCCTATGGTAAAATTCCTAATTCATTATGAGTCAAACTTTATGGCCATTTTTCCCTAGGACCTATTTTCTGGCAGTTTTCACGTGAAACATGGAGTGTTTCTTCTTGCATGGTTTTGTGTGATGAGATGGGGCCTTGATAAGTTATAGGAATTTTCTTGGGTCATGTGAGGACCTAAATCCAAAGGTACATCAAGTGGTGATCACTCTTTCATTATTTTTGGTTTAAATCTTCAAGACTAGACCTATATGTAATTAAATGCCTGACTGGCCGACTTGTGTCTTAGCTGGCTATATATTGAGAGCTTGGGTAGATGTTTAGGAGTTAGTTTGGTGGTAGATTGGTAGTAGCATGAGAGTAGAAGAATAATTGGATCCTGGAGATCTTTTAGATCAGACATTTTATCTGATATTGTAACAGCAGAGCTAGTGGTTTGCATGCTTGGAGACAAGGAGATTGCTTGGAGGCTTGTGAGTTCAAGTTTAGATCTACCTTAGTGTTTCCATCAGTTGCTGATGTGTTTCAGAGCTGGACTAGCTAGAATATTTTTGAGATACTTTTTTATTTCATTTTAATAGGCTGAAATCCAAAAGGCCTTACAGTCGGGCATGTTGAATGAAATTCTATTTTGAAGCATTATGTTGTTGTATTCTGCTAAAATTGTTGTTATAATCAGCAGTGTAGGTTTGGACCATCCATTATTGGATTCTCCATCCCTGCCCTGCGTCAAGTGGTATCAAAGATTGAAGATCTTGAGTGTGTGGATAGATCGTTAAGGTTGAGGTAGTCTACACCAGGACCTTGTATTGAAGATGCCTCTAAGAAGAGCTTGTGAGATGTCAGAGGAAGAACCTACTGGAGAATTCAATCTTGATGATTTCAGGGCTTTGCAGAAACAAGTGCAAGATTTGCAAGAGGAATTGGAAAAGAAGAAAAAGCCTACCTTGAAAGAGGATAGTGATGATGAATCTGAGGAAGATCAATTTGAAGAAGCTATAGAAGAAGTCAGAGATCCAAAATAAAGTAGAATCCTGAAAGCTATGTCTAAAATTGGAAAGAGACATAAGATTGAAGTTTCTACATTTGCTGGAAGCCTTAGGCTAGAGGAGTTGATTGATTGGATTAATGAGATAGATGAATAATTTTAGTATGAAGAAATAGAAGATCTTGATAGAGTTTGATTTGCAAAGACTAAGTTGAAAGGTCATGCAAATATTTGGTGGAGAGAAGTTCAATTGGAAAGAAGTAGAAGAGGAAAAGAGAAGATCACTAGATGGAACCGAATGGTTGACAAGTTGAAGAAGCAATTCATTCCAGTGGATTATGAATTGGAGATGTTTAATAAGATGCAAGCTTTGAAGCAGACAAACAAATCAGTACAAGAGTATACTAAAGATTTTTATAGACTCTAGATTAGGACTGGTCATTCTGAAGCTGATAAAGAGAAGGTTGCTAGGTATGTTTATGGCTTGAGACCTAGTATTCAAGAAGAGTTACTTACTATTCGGATGAAAAATATAGGAGATTCTTATCAGATGTCATTGAAGATTGAGGAGAAGTTGAACAAGAGGTTTGAAGGAAGACAAAATAGGAACAAAGGTGGAAAGACTGATGAAACATTTGTTGGAGGAAATCTTAAGAAGACTGATGAAGGATCTGGCAGTGGTCAAGCTGCTAATAACTACAATGTTGGATAGAGAGGGAGAAGGAGAAATGAGTTCACTTTTACTTGTTATAACTATGGTGAACAAGGTCATAGAAGTTTTGAATGTCCTATGAAAAGAGTTGCATTAACTGCTGAAGAAAACATTGAGAATGTTGCAGAACAAGGTGAATTTCTTCTCACTGGGAGGTTGGCTACATGTCCAGGAACCAGTACAAAGAAGAATTTTTTTCAGAACCATATGTAAGTGCAAGGATAAGGTATGTAATGTTATAGTTGATGGTGGTAGTTTTGAAAACTTTTTTTCAGAAGAGATGGTTAGTAAATTGAATTTGGAAAGAAGGAAACATCCTAATCCTTATCAGATTAGTTGGATACAAGATGTGTCTAAGGTTAGGATTGAAGAGCAATGCTTGGTTAATTTTTAGATTAGATCTTATCATGATGAAATATTGTGTGATATATTGCCTATGGATGCTTTTCATCTATTACTTGGGAGACCTTGGCAATTTGATAGACATGTTATGTTTCATGGTTGTGCAAATACATATGTGGTAATGCATGGTGGATCCAGGCATAAGTTATTACCTTTGGAGGAAGTTGGAGCCAAGGGATGTAGAGTTATCAGGTGTTATCCTTATGAAAAACATCAGGAGAAGAAAGTTGATGAACCTATTCTTGTGAATCAAAGGAAGCTGAGTTTGAAAGGAAAAGAGGATGACATAGTTGAGGAATTTATAGAGATTAAGAGGCAAATGGACTTTCTAAAAAAGATAGTGTAGAAAATGATGGCACTAGTGATAGAGAGGACTGTAGATGATGTTGAGATGATTAGTAATTCTAGAGAAGATGTGATTCATTGAAGTTCTGGTGTAATCAACAGAGGAAAAGATGGTCAGAATTAGTTTCAATCAGTAGCAAAAAGGAAAGCTGAGAAAGGTGCAGGACAAGCTGATTTGCTAAGTGTGATAGTGGATAAAGTAAAGACAGCATGGAATGAAGGATAGGAGGAGATATGGGCTAAGACTAGATATGGCATACCTTTTCTAATTCCCTTCAAAATTTCATGAGAACTTTCTTTTATTTACCTGGGGTGTTTGATGCAAGAGCATCTCAGGCTTTGAGCAATCTTGCATCAACCAAAAACATTTCCTTTTTTTTATTGTTTTCTTTGTAATCATTTCATTCATTGGTTTCATGTTGTGTGAAGCTTACATTATGTTGAGGACCTATTTTGGAACCTTCCCCTAAGATCTCATAAGGATTGGATGGATTGTTTCAAAGTTACAGCTATTTTACTTGCCATCGGAATAGTATTTTCCTGCAGTTTTGGAGCTGATTGTGGGATGTGTCGTTGATGATCCTTAATGATTCAGCCTTTGAAACCTTAGGGACTTAAAGAGGACCTAAGTTAATGTCATTTCCCAAGGGTGAAACTCCTATTTCTTTATGAGTAAAAATTTATGACCATTTTTCTTGGGGACCTATTTTCTGCCAGTGTTCCCGTCGGAGCCGTCCTGCAGTTTTGGTGCTGATTGTGCATCATGGAGACATTGATCCTTAATGAATCAGAATTTTAAATCTTAAGTAATTTAAGAGGACATAAATTAATATCATTTCCCTAAGGTGCAAGTCCTAATTCATTATGAGTCAAAAGTTATGGCCATTTTGCGCCAAGACCTATTTTATGGCAGTTTTCATGTGAAACGTGGAGTGTTTCTTCTTGCACAATTTTGTGTGATGAGATGGGGCCTTGTGAAGTTATAGGAATGTTCTTGGGTCATTTTAGGACCTAAATCCAAAGGATCATCAAGTGGTGATCACTCTTTCATTATTTTTGGTTTAAATCTTCCAGACTGGACCTATATTGTAATTAAATACCTGATTGGCTGACTTGTGGCTGAGCTGGCTATATATTGAGAGCTTGGGTAGATGTTTAGGATTTATTTTGGTGGTATATTTGTATTATCATGAGAGTAGAAGCATAATTGGATCCTGGAGATCTTGTAGATTAGATGTTTTATCCAATATTGTAACAACAGAGCTAGTAGTTTGCATGCTTGGAGACAAGGAAATTGCTTGGAGGCTTGCAAGCTCAAGTTTAGATCTACCTTAGTGTTTCCATTAGTTGCTGATGTGTTTCAAAGCTGGACTAGCTAGAAGATTTTTGAGATACTTTGTTATTTCATTGTAATAGGCTGAAACTCAGAAGGCCTTACAGCCAGGCATGTTGAATGAAATTCTATTTTGAAGCATTATCTTATTGTATTTCACTGAAATTGTTGGTGTTATAATTAGCAGTGTAGGTTTGGACCATCCATTATTGGATTCTCCATCCCTACCTTGCATCATGAATGCTTGAACCAAATCCCTCCAAAGGCTTGAATGCTTGAGTCCTTGATCTTCAATGGAGAACTTGAATGCTTGAATGTAGATGATTTCTTGAATGATTGCTTGAAAGATGGAGTGCTTGATTGCCAAAGAGAGATGAAAGATGCTTGATTTCAAAAGATAGATGAAAGATTGATTGAAATGAGAGAGGAAGGCTTCCTTTTATACTAGTCTAGGGCATAAAATTCTAGAGAGGCATACATAGGAGAATTAAATTCCCATTTAAACCTTTACCCCTAGAAAAGGACCTAAATTAAATATAATTTAAGAGTTTACCATTTTGAAGCCTGAAATAGCCGACTCAGAAGCAGGAAATAAAAAATTCTGAAACCCGACATCTAGAAACTTTGGGATCTTGAATTTTGGACCTTGGGTTAGGGTCGAGGTTGACCTTGACCTAGAAGGTTGACCTTGACCCTGAGTTCAAGAATCTCAAGGTTTTAGGTCAGGATGCCAGAATAATGCAGAAAAGAAGTGGAAAATGAGGCAGAATAGGGGAAAAAGTTAGAAACAAGTCAGAGACCTATTCAAGGCATTTGACATGACCCAAAACCACTTACTCAGAGGGATAAACTAGTCCTAAATGGAAGTGCTTCCATTTTTGGATGATACAACATGAAACTACTCTGTTTGGTTTGGCTATAGGAATAGTCAAAAGAAACTATTTCCAATGGCTAGAAGAACAAACAACTCCAGAATAAGTACTACAAATGAAAGGAAATTACTACTAAAATGGAAAGTTATAACTCACTGAGCGCCCCCCCCCCCCCCCCCCCCCCCTTGGATGATTGTATCCAGAGATCAATTAAATTTTATAAACTCAAAATAACACTATTTTATTCATTCATCCGAAAATATTGTTACACATCATAAACTAAAACTAAGCTAAAACTATACTTGAACTAAAAACTAGAATACTACATTACATTGAGTTCTACTTCTTCTTTTGTCTATGTAACCTCTAAAAAAGTTCTGAAACCTTATTTTAAAAAAAATACTACTAACAAACTAATTGACCAATCAATACCCAAGCGAATAGGTGGATAGGAATTATTGTAGAACTAGGAAGAAGGAAAACCATCCAGCTAATTAGGAATAGTAAACTATCCATTTACACATAGATTAAATGTAGTTTATCTGCTACTTCCTATATTTTTTCCACATAAAGAGTGACCATTAAAATTCCTTTGACTTTCTCCAAACATGCTTTAATCAATCCATGATTGGCTATTTCAAATGATCTTGCATGTTAAACTATCTTGACTTGGTCCTCATGGCATGATCCTTCTTGGGAATCATTTTAACTAAGTTACTCCATAATTATTCTTGCATCATGACATTAATATGCACAATGACATGAAACATATATATCCATTTATTTATCAACCATATATATATATACATATATATACTACTGCTGAAACTAAAATCGTGCAAGTAACTACAACAATGTTCAAGATAGTGACAAGGAACTACTATGTCTACTTTGGCTACAAGAAAACTCACAAGAAACTATTTCCATTGGTTGCAGTCCAACAAACAACTCTAGAACAACTAGTACAAATGAAAGTAAATTACTAATAAAATGGAAAGGGATTACAAACCAAGTGGGCCCCCTTGGATGAGTCTATCTAAAGATCAATTAAAATTTATAAATGTTAGACTCTAAGGGAACTAAGAGGGGGGTCAATCACTATAGCAATAAATCTGAAATTATTACTGATTATATTTCTAATTAACAAACATACAAATGTGAATATTAAATAAATATACAACACATAAAATATTCACACAATTGAACACTTGACACTAATATTTTTCAATGAAAATTCTTGTTAGAGGGATAAAACCATGTTTGATATCATACCCACAAGATCTAACTAGTGCACCAAATAAATATGGCCCATTAGGACTGATTACAACAATCCTATTAAGGGCATACCTAGTTAAGAGTATTTGCAACCCGGTTAAGAGCTATAAAGACTTGTTAAAGTCTACTCTATTAGGATATTTTAAAATCAAATAAATGAGTCACCCTGTTAAAGGATTTAACCTTCATATCCTATTAAAGATCTTGCCCACACTGTTAAGTATGACCCTGTTAAGGGATGTCACTTGCGAACCTATTAGGGCTTCCCTTGAGATAGACCCAAGTAAACTTGATCTGATTATGAAACCCTCTATCTGATAGATCAACTTCAACTCTTATAAATTTTCTACTTTGACATGCAAACTACCTTCTGTATTCACTGCACAATCAAATTCTATCATTACAACTCATAAATCCATGATTTAACCTCTTTTATAAAAAACTTTTGCATGTTGGCCTTGGGTTTAAAAATGAACCCTAAAATGAATTAAAAGTCCCAATGTAGACATAGGAATACCAAAAATTATAACTTAACAAAGTAAAAAAAACAATAATTAATTCAATAACTGACTTTTGATCGACCAGTAACTGACATTAGATTGATCGGTTAAGCAATAAGAACTAACTGCTCTATTTTCTTTCTATTCACTCTATTTCAAACACTTGAATCTTTCATAACTTGCACTAAAATTCATATTAGCTGATGCAATCATAGGTAATGATGGAAATACCTGTGTAGACCACAATTGTACAATTGCACACCTTAACTCGCTCATATGTTCTAGAAATAATTATTTGTTCCTTGTTTTCTGATCTATCATTAGTTGATTGAATACTTAACCATTTCTTCAATTTGATCCTTATATTCATTGGTATATCCGATCTATCTTCATCAATACATTAGGTTTCCATCAATGACAACACCACAACACATGTAGAATGTATAATCAACTATGTGATCATCTTCATCAAATTCCAATAATCTCCTCCTTTGGCATTAATGGAAACACTTAGGAAAAAAAATGCTAAGAGTCTAGCTAATGCATGAAATAAAATTACATACAATTAAAATGCATATGCAAAATTAATAACTAACTCTTGAATAGCTCAAAAACTCCTAGATAATATGTACTACATCCCATAACCAGTTTGAAATACATTTTCATAGACATAGCCATTTTTTATTGTACTACTCCCCATTTGACAACAATGACAAAGGTATATACAAAAATTGTGTCAAAATTTTACCAATACAAGAGTATCAAGGTTAATTACAATTGGATGAAAAGAGAAGTATATTTGGTCTTGAGTTCCTGCAAATCACTGACCCATATTTTCAAAAAATTCTTCATCACCAAAATTTGTCCTTGCAACAAAAATGCTAGCTCCTCCAATCCATCCCTTGTACATACATTAGGGGACGCTAAAGATTGTCTGAATTCCTTCCATCCATGTTGAAAAATATCAATCTTAGGAATCAAAATGCTTTGTAATTCCATCATATTCTCTATCCTTTTATCTTCATCATTCATAGATTGATATAGCTTGAGAGTTACTTTCCTTATCTCAACTTCAAAAGTGATTTTTTTACCATGGATAGGATCAAAATTTGTTGTAAGAAACCTAATATCTTGATGAGATTAACTCCTATGCCTCTCTAAATCCTTTTAAAATTGTGGAAAGGTAGAAATAGAAGAATTTTACTAGCTTCCTTCAGTGCGTCCTTTACCTAGTTGACAATAGTTGTAAGAGTGTTCTTATTGGATATGACTGACTATGCCAACTTTTCAGCTCTCCTCTTTTCATAGTCATTCTCAGCTCTCATTGTAGAAGAATCTTCCAAACTCTTCATCTCTTCACCTATAGCTTTTACCAAAATAGCTAACTAATCAATCGTGTTGGCCTTTTCATCATACCTCACTTGAGGAATCAAATCATAAAGTATGTCTCTTGCATTAATAACAGTTTGGCCTTCTTTTTTAATCTTATCCCTCTTGGCTTTGGACTTGATCACCATAGAAAAATTTATCATGTCCTTAGGGCTCATTGTGCTTATATTTACTTGTCCCTTTAATGGTATATCATCATCATCAATCACCTTTTCCTTTTCCTTTTCCTTTTCCTTTTACTTTTCCTTTTCCTTTTCCTTTTCCTTTTCCTTTTCCTTTTCCTTTTCCTTTTCCTTTTCCTTTTCCTTCTCCTTCTCCTTTTCCTTTTCCTTTTCCTTTTCCTTTTCCTTCTCCTTCTCCTTCTCCTTTCACTTTTCCTATTCTACAAACTTCACTTTTTTGTTGGCATTTATTCAGCTTGTTCCTCTTGAAATTTTTCCCTCATATCCTGTACATCTATATGTGTCCTTGTGTGTGCATCATCGGTCATGCCTTGACTAGTTCCTGTATCCATTTGTGCATCTTATTTTTTCTCTTCTAGTGTATCTATTTGATCAAGTGTGTTAATTTGTTCATTCTGTGTTCCTTGTACTGAGATGTCACCTATGTTGTCCAACTTATCCTAAGTGCCATTAAAATTTATTATCAAGTGTGACACTAAAACCATAAATTATTCATCCCTCATCGATTGATATTAATCCAACTAATGTATTACTTGATCCTTAACATGTTCAACATCTTTCTCAACCTCTACATCTTTAATTATACTAAAATTTGTTTCATCATAATTTCCTCAGTATCATCTTGTACACCAAGAGATTCACCACATAAAAATATTGTGTCTAGTATTTGTCTTGAATAATGGTCTTGTGTCAGCAAGTACCTTTTTCACTTCTTCTTGATACATCTCCAGTTGCAATTTCATTAACACGTATTCAATTAATTCCTTATCTTGTTTAATGGCAATTATGCCATCTTGAGCTTGAAGTTTATTATATAAGGAATTTGGTATTAGACCTTGCAATTCCATCACTATTTTATAGAAATTATTCATGATGTTTACTACATCATCCTCAATCAAATCTTGATCATCCGTATGTTGTATTAGGTAAGAAAAGGTGAGTACTAAGAGGGGAGGGGTGAACCAGTACTGTAAAACATTTTCAAAACTAATTGAGCTTTCCTTCTTAACCATTTATTGAATCCATAGATTTTGCATGCATCTCATAAAACATATAAAACATATAATAGATAACTCATAACACAAAAATTTTGGTATTGCCGAAAGCCTTGTTAGAGGATAAAAATTGCGGTGGGGATAACACCCACAAGACTTCACTATTGCAGTAAAAATGTTTCTCCGTTAGAGCTACAATGTTTTTCTATTTTTGATAGCTTACCTTATAGGAGTATTAACCCTGTTAAGAGTCTTAAGACTATTAAGACTACCTTGTGAAAGGTGTTTACAATTCTAATCTAATAATTGTAAAGTCTAGTTAAAGGATTTACAATATAAGATCTGTTAGGATCTTCTCGGTTAAGAGACTTTACAATTCTGATTACCCTCTAATCAGTATCACTAACTTGTCTATTAAACTTGCATCAATCATATGCATATCAATATCTTTATGCTTAAGAACTCATTATCTCATTTTGTGAACTACTCACTATATCAATTCAGTACTTGGTAGATTCACTTCTGAATCACAATAAATTTTCAACTCTTTACTGCTCTATACTCGGTGGTTACTCTTCTCATCACCTTCTCTTTAATATTTTCTTCATATATGCAATCCTCCTTCGGGTATACATACCACACTGATCTTTTCTTTTCTAATCCATTTATACAACTCTAGAACTGGTGCTAGGTGTTCTAGAATCATCTTTACAATCAATGCTAGCATTGGTTACTCCTCCAATGCATATTCCATACTTTATTCTCATTGGAAAATATCACCTTTAATCATGTATAATCATCATGTTTACATCTCCAATATTCTGCCATACAATCTCCTTGAGATTTGTAAACCATTTTCTGTTAGGTGTCCAGGTTCAATGTACTTAAAGATTCTCCTTATGTTAGCCTGCTATGCTCGGTAACACATTTTATTCTTTCTCAGTAACTAACTCATCTTCTCAATTTAGTGTTCGGCTCTTCCTTTCTCAGTGCCTAAACTTGCTTTTCTTTTGCTGAAATTCCATGTTCCTTTATCTCTTTTACCAAATAGCTTTTCCTTCTTTATCAACTTGTCTTTCCTTTATTACCTAATGACTTTGACAAATGATATGACTTCCTCATAACTAATGGAAAAAAAATAATTCTTAGGAGTATCAATCTCCCCATTTGACATTAGTTTGTTATGTGATGCAGGAGCATCTTGGGTCCCTCGCAATCCTGTGTCACCAAAAAGATAATTGAGTTTGTCTGTCTTGCTCGGTTCCTGCTTTGACCGAGTTGGTTGGTTTCCTTTGGTTACCAAGTATGGTTAGTTATCTCCTGGGTGGTCAGTTGTTTCACTGGCACTCGGTGATGCTTGTCTGTTTCTCAGTCATCCTTGCTTACTGAGTAGTTTACTTTGAGTTTCTATTGAGGCTAACTTGTGCATTGATTATGGGTCATGGATTTAATGTTGGTATCCATCATTGGGAAGTGTTTGGTCCTAGATCTGGCCATTCCTTCC
Source organism: Chamaecyparis obtusa (assembly GCA_027943335.1). NCBI lineage: Eukaryota > Viridiplantae > Streptophyta > Pinopsida > Cupressales > Cupressaceae > Chamaecyparis > Chamaecyparis obtusa. The sequence continues at coordinate 41,901 of BSBK01014022.1, forward strand.
ATTAATTGTGGATCTAAAGGCTGACTCAGTTCGGTAGTCTCTTGAATAAGTATAGTTGTTTGGTTAGAGTTTAGGGAGTTAGTTTTGATAGAAGATAGAAGATAGTAGAATCAAGATTGTTGGTAGATCCTCGCATGTTTGAGGACTTCTATATTTCATTGTAATATTTGGCTATAATCGGGAAGGCTTTACACCCTGACATGTATGAATCAATTTGAATTAAGTTAATAATGTCAATGATCTTGCTTTCTCTCTCTCACTATGTTTTTGTTTCTTCCATGAGTTGTTGAGTAGGGTTGGATATGTAGGGTGTCCCATCGTTTGGCCCCTTAGCTTTCTTCCCCTTACATCAGGTGGTATCAGAGCGAGGTGAGATCTGGATCTAAGTCTGTGGATCTAGGTTTGTAGGTTCCTTCTTGCAAAGCCCTAGTTTAATTATTGTGGGGTGGAAGATTGCGATCTGACCTACAATTGTAGAGGGTTTTCAAGATGGTTCAGGGGAAGTGAGAAGTGGATCCAAGATTGGCAAGCATGTTGAGACAACTTGCTGCTAGATTAGAAGTTGTTGAAACAGCCCAAAGAAGAGGTAGACATCTTAAAGATGTTAGTGATGATGAAGTTGAAGTGGAACAAGGTGAAGCAGAACCTTTACCTATGATGGATCAGGGTGAGGAAAGATTCTTGAAGGCATTGACAAGTTTGAAGTCAACACCACATTTCAATCCTCCTAAATATAGTGGGAAATTGGATTTTGATGAATTGATAGATTGGATCACCGAAATGGAAAATTATTTTGAGTATGAAAATGTATCTGAGGAGAAAAACGTGAAGATTGCAGGTACAAAGTTGAAAGGTCATGCATCCTTGCGGTGGGAACATTTGCAATTGGATCAGAAGAAGAAAGGAAAAGAAAAAATCAAGGTATGGAACAAAATGGTGAATAAATTGAAAGGAAAGTTCTTACCTTGTGATTATCAGATTAACCTAGTTAGGCGAATGCAAAGTATAAAGTAGAAAGATGGCTTGGTAAAAGATTATACTAAGGAATTCTATAGATTAGATATCAGATCTGGACATGATGAGGATGATGTGGAAAGAATTTCTAGATACCTGAATGGTTTGAGAGTTTCCATCCAAGAGGAAATCAATTTGGTCAAGTTGGAGAACTTTGAAGAGGCTTATCAATTTGCATTGAAGGCCGAGGAGAAATTGAACAAGAGACATGAACAGAGACAAAGAGGTCGAGGTGGTAGATTCCCTAGAGGAAGGGGAAGATCCTATGGTGAAAATAGTAGATCTGAACCTGAAAAGACAAATTTGGACAAAGGCAAGACCAAGTGGAAAGGTGAAAGTTCATCTAGAGGCAGAGGTAGTAACTACCAAGGTGGTTATAGAAAAGGTATTTTCTGAGGAACTTGTTACAATTGTAGAGAAGAAGGACATAGATCTTTTGAATGTACACATGCTAGTAAGAAGGCTCATAGTAGTAGAAATGATTTGGTGTAAGAAGAATCACCGAATAAACCAGAGAAGGAAAATAACTTGATGGTAAGGAGAGCACTATGGAATGAAAGTAAAAAGGAAGATCCGGTAAGAAAGAGTTTGTTTAAAACCAGATGTAGAGTTTCTAACAAAGTTTGGAAGGTAATCATTGACAGTGGTAGCTCAGAGAATTTGGCATCTGAAGACATGGTCACAAAATTGTAGTTGGAAAGGTTGGAACATCTGAAGCCCTATCAGATTTCATGGATCAAAGATGAGCATACACTCCTGGTAAGTGAACAATGTTATGTGAATTTTAAGATTGGAAGGTACTATGATAAAGTGTTGTGTGATATCATGCCTATGGATTATTGTCATATTTTGTTGGGTACACCTTGGCAATATGATAAACATGATATATATGATGGGAGATTGCATAAGTATACTATTGTGGCTGATGGAAGAAAACAAATCTTGTTACCTTTGATGGAAGAACCTGTTAGTAATGTTTGCACATCTGTGAAAGTTTATTTGATGGAAGGAAGGAAATTTGTTAAGGATTTGAAAAAGAATGATGTATGTTTTTCTATGATTCCTAACAAATTGAGTAAGAAAATAGAGGATAATGTCCCTAAGGAGATTGATAAGTTACTCACTGAGTACAGTGATATCATTTTTGAGAATGTACCTAATGGTTTTCCACTGAAGAGAAGTATTGATCATTGCATGGATCTAATCCCTGGAGCTAGATTATCGAATAAGGAACCTCATTGGTTGACACCTACCGAGAATCAGGATAGAACCAATAGATTCAAGAGTTGTTGGATAAAGGTTTGATAAGAGAAAGTTTGAGTCCTTGTGTAGTACCTATGGTATTGGCACCTAAGAAGAATGGAGAATGGAAAATGTGTACTGATTCCAGAGCAATCAATAAGATAACAGTGAAGTATAGGTTACCTATACCAAGAATGGATGACATAATGGACAGTTTGATTGGAGCAAAGTATTTCACAAAGATTGATTTGAAAAGTGGGTATCATTAGATTAGAATCAGAGAAGGTGATGAGTGGAAGACTACTTTCAAGACAAAAGAAGGTTTGTATGAGTGGTTGGTTATGCCTTTTGGTTTAATTAATGCACCGAGTACTTTTATGAGGTTGATGAATGAGGTTTTGAAGAAATTCTTGGGTAAGTTTGTGATTGTATATCTTGATGATATTCTAATATTCAGTAAGACTAGAGAAGAACATTTGTTGCATGTTAGACAAGTCTTGCAGAGATTGAAAGAGGAAAAGTTGTTGATAAATCTAAAAAAGTGTTCATTCATGAAAGAGGAGATTGTGTATTTGGGATTTGTAATTTTAGCTGATGGTTTGAAGATGGGTCCTGAAAAGGTTGAAGCTATTATGAATTGGCCTACACCTATGAATGCTAATGAGGTAAGATCATTTCATGGTTTGGAAAGTTTTTACCGAAAGTTCATAAGGAATTTTAGTTCAATTTTTAATGCTATGACTAAGACTATGAGAGGAGATAAAAGAGAATTCAAGTGGACACATGGAGCTAATAAATGTTTTGAGACTTTGAAGTAGAAGGTTGTTGAATTGCCTGTTTTGGCATTGCTTGATTTCAATAAGGTATTTCAAGTGGAATGTGATGCAAGTGGAAGTGCAATTGGAGCTATGTTGAGTCAAGAAGGTAAACCTATTGCTTTCTTTAGTGAAAAGTTGAATGATGCTAGAAGAAAATATTATGTCTATGATCAAGAATTCTATGCTATTGTTCAAGCACTAAAGAAATGGAGACATTATTTAATACCGAGTGAATTTGTGTTGTATACTGATCATAAGGATTTACAATACTTGGGTAGTCAGAATAAGTTGAATCAAAGACATATGAAATGGGTTGAGTACTTGTAGAGTTATACATTTGTGATAAAGTATAAAAGTGGAGTCACTAACTGATTTGCTGATGCATTGAGTAGAAGATCTTTGATGATTGAGATGAAAATTGAAGTTCTTGGTTTTGATGAGATGAGAGATTTGAATGAAACTGATCTTGATTTTTCTGAGCTGTGGAGAAAGTGCAGAGCACCTATTCAAGATCAACCAAGTACAAAATGGGAAGAATATTTCATTCAAGAAGGTATGTTGTTCAAAGGTATTCAGTTATGTATACCAAGAGTACAAATGAGAACTAATTTGATGAAGGAGAAAAATAGTAGTGGTTTGGCTAGACATTTTGGTATTGATAAAACTTTGAGTTTTCTTAAGGAGAAGTACTTTTGGCCGTAGTTGTATAAAGATGTTCAGAAATTTGTGAAAAGTTGTGGAATTTGTCAAGTGCAAAAGGAGTAAGTTAGAATACTAGATTGTATACACCGATTGTTGTACCTGAGAAACCTTGGAATGACATCAGTATGGATTTTGTTCTTGGCTTACCGAAGACAGTAACAGGTAATGATTCTATATTTGTTGTGGTAGATACATTTTCAAAGATGGCACATTTTATACCTTGTAGAAAGACATCAAATGCAATACATGTAGCAAATATTTTCTTTAAGGAAATTGTCAGATTGCATGGAATATCGAGGAGTATTATCTCTAATCGAGACAGTAAATTTGTTGGATACTTTTGGAAGACTCTTTGGAGAAAGTTTGGCACTGAGTTGAAATATAGTTCTACATTTCACCCACAAAATGATGGACAAACAGAGGTTGTAAATAGAAGTTTGGGAAATATTTTGAGATGCTTAGTTGGAGACACACCTAGTAATTGGGATTCTATGTTAGCACAAGCAGAGTTTGCATACAATAATTTAGTGAATAGTACTCGAAAAACTGATGCAGGAGCATCCCAGGGTAGTTGGCTATCCTGCATGTTTGGGAGATTTGATGGAGTTTTGTGGACTTATTTTCATATGTGAGGGGTTTGGTAGAGTTTTATAAGCCTACTTGGGTCTTGGGTAATTGGTTTTGATGTATTTAATGGTCTTGGTTTCTTAGCATGGCCTAGAAGGAGCTCAGCCTTGCTTGGGATTTTGGTTCCTATTTCAGGCCGTATAAGTAATTTTCCACAAAGAGTTAAAGGCTGAAAATTTTAGGGATTGAAGAGGGCCTATATTTCTACCTACTTTTCAAAGCATGAGTTCTAATTCATCCGGAGCTAGGAGATATCGCGATTTTAATAAGACATCTATTTTGGGAATTTAATTGTTGTTGTTGGCCGACTTGTGGCATTTAATTTCGGTATTTGTATTTAATTTATTTTTAGGGCCGACCTGTGGCTTAGATTGGTATAAGTAGGGGTTGTGGGGGAAGTCTTTAGGCAATCATTCATCCACTTGAGGAGAAGAGGAGGTGGATGTGGAGCGAGTTTTGAGGAGAGCTAGTAGCTGCGGCTTGGGAAACAAGGAGATTGCTTGGTGGCTTGCGAGCACAAGTTTAGATCTTCCTTGGGGGTTCCTACCAGTGTGTGGATCTAGGCTAGCTAGGGTTTGGTTTGGATCTTGCGAGATCTTGTGGATTTTCTATTGAATTGCATTGTATTTGGCCGTAACCCGGAAGGCCTTACAGCCGGGCATGTTGGATGAAAATATGATAATTCTATTATGAGTATTGGCATTGTGTGGATCTATATCTCTGTATTGTTATTATATTCTATTATGTGGTTATTTGCTGGGGGCTAGGACATCTCCATTAGGGATTCTCCTACCTTGCACTGCATCAAGTGGTATCAAAGCACAGTTGTTCCTGAGTGTGTGGACAGAGCACCGAATGTGAGGCAGTTTTCACTGGACCTAGTTGAAGGTTGGATCTAGTTGGTGATTTGCTACAGAGGGTTTGCAAAGATCTTGGAAGATGGCTCTAAGAAGATTGGACCCTGAGATGATTGCAAAACTCCATGATGTAGTGGAGAAGAATATTTCAAAGACTTTTGCTCGGTTGGAAGCTAGATTGACTAATCAAGTTAAGGAAAGGATGGTTGAGAGTGATCCATCTCTGGATAAATTTCGTAAAAGAGTTCGAGAGATCTTGAAACCGTGGAGCTAGAGTCTACCAATCAGGAAGCAAGTTGTCTGGCTGGTTAGAAGACTTGTTCGAGAGAGAAGAGGGCATAGCAAGGTTGAGATGGAAGTTGGTTTTGTTGATCAGTGTATGGAGGCTGATGTGGAACTTGCGGAGAAACCTGTGGATGTTTCTATGGAGCTTCCTAACCTTGTTGATGTTGTGATTGAGGTTAGTTTTCATGATCAGTTGGTTGAGTCTGACATGGAAATTGTGGAGCACTTGGTCATGGATAATCAGGTTGCTAAGGGTGATGATCCATATGTTGGTGATATGGATGTTGGTGATATGGATGTTGCTGGTGTGGATTCACTAGTTGATGTGGTTGAGGATCTACATGATACTACGGATCTATATGTTCCCGATGTGGACCTGTTGGTGGTTGACATGGTTGAGGATTTACATGTTGCTCCTATTGTGGATTTGAGCTTACATGTTGGTGACATGGATTTCATGTTTGAGGATATTGTTGTTGTTGGTAGTGATCTACTACAGAGAATATTGGTGAGGCACTATGTTCAGTTTGTTCCTGGGAATGAGCATGTTGATTGGATGGTTGAGATTCTAGTGGTTGACAGATGGATGCGGATTTGGATGATTTGCATGTTGGTTATATTGTCCCTATTGGAGTGGAAGCCTTTGGTGAAGATGAAGATGGTTGCAAATATTTCATCTAGCGTCAAAGTATGAGGCATACTTCTTTTCGCATCTGGGGAATCTGATGCAGGAGCATCCCAGGGTAGTTGGCTATCCTGCATGTTTGGGAGATTTGATGGAGTTTTGTGGACTTATTTTCATATGTGAGGGGTTTGGTAGAGTTTTATAAACCTACTTGGGTCTTGGGTAATTGGTTTTGATGTATTTAATGGTCTTGGTTTCTTAGCATGGCCTAGAAGGAGCTCGGCCTTGCTTGGGATTTTGGTTCGTATTTCAGGCCGTATAAGTAATTTTCCACAAAGATTTAGAGGCTGAAAATTTCAAGGATTGAAGAGGGCCTATATTTATACCTACTTTTCGAAGCACAAGTTCTAATTCATTCGGAGCTAGGAGATATCATGATTTTAATAAGACATCTATTTTGGGAATTTAATTGTTGTTGTTGGCCGACTTGTGGCATTTAATTTCGGTATTTGTATTTAATTTATTTTCAGGGCCGACCTGTGGCTTAGATTGGTATAAGTAGGGGTTGTGGGGGAAGTCTTTAGGCAATCATTCATCCACTTGAGGAGAAGAGGAGGTGGATGTGGAGCGAGTTTTGAGGAGAGCTAGTAGCTACGGCTTGGGAAACAAGGAGATTGCTTGGTGGCTTGCGAGCACAAGTTTAGATCTTCCTTGGGGGTTCCTACCAGTGTGTGGATCTAGGCTAGCTAGGGTTTGGTTTGGATCTTGCGAGATCTTGTGGATTTTCTATTGAATTGCATTGTATTTGGCCGTAACCCGGAAGGCCTTACAGCCGGGCATGTTGGATGAAAATATGATAATTCTATTATGAGTATTGGCATTGTGTGGATCTATATCTCTGTATTGTTATTATATTCTATTGTGTGGTTATTTGCTGGGGGCTAGGACATCTCCATCAGGGATTCTCCTACCTTGCACTGCATCAAAAACACCCTTTGAGATTGTGAATGGCATACAGCCGAGAGGTATATCTGATTTGAGAGACATTTTTTATGAAAGTAAGAGAAGTGTTGAAGGAGTGAAATTTGCTGAGTACATGAAGACATTGCATAAAGATGTGAAAATCAAGCTGGAAGAGAGTAATTAGAAATACAAAGATAGAGCTGATAGATCAAGGAGACATAAAACTTTTGATGTTGGTGATGAAGTGATGGTTCATTCAAAGAAAGGTCAATTTCCTGTTGGAACATATGGGAAGATGAAGATGAAAAGGTTTGGACCTTGCAAGATTTTGAAGAAATTTGACAGTGAGAATGCATATGAGATTGAGTTACCTAATGACATGTACATATCACCAATTTTCAACATTTTTGATTTGTATGAATATCATGAACCTGATGAAGACATGACAGTACTGATGGAATATCCTAAGAAGAAGAATGAAGAAGTTGAGAAAATTTTTGAACAAAGAACTGGTAAGAGTACAAGAGCTAAACAGTATATGGAATATCTAGTAAAGTGGAAGAATAGACTGATTGAAGATAGTTCACAGATTTCACAGTCTGAGTTGGATGCAGCTTGGACCAAACCTAATGAATGATTCAGAGAATCATTTCAAAACAACCCCAAGTGTCTGATGCAGGAGCATCTCGGGTCCTTGGCAATCCTATGTCACCAAAAGATATTTGAGTTTGTCTGTGTTGCTCAGTTCCTTCTTTGACCAAGTTGGTCAGTTTCCTTTGGTTACCAAGTATGGTTGATTATCTCCTAGGTGGTCGGTTGTTTCACTAGTGCTCAGTGATGCTTGTATGTTGCTTGGTCATCCTTGCTTACCGAGTAGTTTATTTTGAGTTTCTGTTGAGGCTGACTTATGCATTGATTATGGGTCACAGATTTAATGTTGGTATCCATCATTAGGAAGCATGTGGCCCTAGATCTAACTGTTCCTTCTATTGATTGTGGATCTAAAGGCTGACTCAATTCGGTAGTCTCTTGTATAAGTATAGTTATTTTGTTAGAGTTTAGGGAGTCAGTTTTGATAGAAGATAGAAGATAGTAGAATCAAGATTGTTGGCAGATGCTCACATGTTTGAGGACTTTTGTATTTTATTGTAATATCTAGCCATAACTGGGAAGGCCTTATAGCCCAACATGTATGAATCAATTTGAATGAATTTAATAACATCAATGATCCTTCTTTCTCTCTCTCACTGTGTTGTTGTTGCTTCTGTGAGTTGTTGAGAAGGGTTGGATCTATAGGGTGCACCATCGTTTGGCCCCTTAGATTTCTTCCCCTTGCCTTAGTATGTTTGTTAAAAGCTTCAAAGTCATCAAAAAATTTGTCCTTGCCCATGTAACCATTCCTCCTTGGTAAAACTTATTACTCCCCATGAAGTAATGTCTCTTGTACATATCCTTTCATATACCTTAATATTATTTTACATATTTATATTGTATTCATATATTCTACATTTATACATATTTCCCCCTTTTTACATATTTTCAACTATATTATATATTCCCCCCTTTTTTACAAAAATGCCAAAATAAGAACTTACTCTATTTCTGTTGTGGGGACCTTGTCAAAAATAGTGTTATACATGTCTTTAGCATCCTTTAGTAATTTCATCCATGTTTCCTTTAGTGTTTGTAACACTAGGATTTTATCACTCAAATCAACAATTTAACTTACCATGTTATCCATAACACTAACATCCGGTGTGCTAACTAAGTCCTTAACCTTGAGTACCTATTTTTGCAATGATTCAACATATGGAATCAACAATTTTTGGATTTCCATAAGATCCAATCTAATATGATTCTCCTCCTTTCTTAGCTCATATTGCATTCCCATCAAGTGCATCAGCCTTTCATAATATTCCTTTATGGACTTAGGCTCGGTGGAAATTTTTTATAACTGCTTGGTGAGCTCCTTTTCCACATTATTATCTGTCTCTTATATCCTTGGTGAAATTGGAAATTAAATTTTTTTTTCTGAAATAATGAAAGAATCTATTGCAACTCATTCTCCAATTCATTTGATAACTCAGAAAGACTTACCTTATCTAATGCAACTGATTGAAGGGGTTCTTCAATCAATGCAATCTCTGTCTTCTTTTTGTGTACTTGCAACATATATTCTGATGTGTCGGTACTAGGCTAGTTTATCTGACTTACCAATTCTCTCAATTGACAATAAATATCTCTTTTTTCATTTATAGTAGCCTTAGGTACAATTTCATTTAAAATTCCTTTGGCTTATTCTAATACATCATTTTTCTACTTCTTTTCTATCGGCTTGTCTTGTGCAACATTTCTCTTTAGTATGTTTCCAAACTCTGAGAGTTCCTTTGGGCTCAAGGTTAAGATATCAACCTTAGGAACAAAAATAGGTTCATTGATATTAACCTCTTTTTCAGAATCCCTCTTCTTTGATTTCCCTTTAGAACTAGATGCCTTCTTTGCATCAAATTGAGTGGAAGTATCCCCACTCTTGTCTTCTTTTTCTTTCTTTTTATCTTCTTCTTTCTTCTCTTCCTTCTTTTCTTGTTTTTCATCTGTCTTCTCTTCATCCTTTTCTTTTTCTTTCTCTTTTTCTTGATCCTTATTTTATTATGTAGTATTAGTAGGGGTTACCGATTCTTTATTTTGACCTTGTGTAGTTTTGGTCTCTATTGTCTCCTCTTGTCATACTTCAATTGTGTCATAATCAAATATCCTCCATATTTATCAAGTGTCTTTAGAAATTCATCAAGACTCTTCCCTTTAATTTGTACAACCTTAAATTGTATTAAGTCATCAGATTCTATGTCACTCTCTTTTTGTAGCTTCAACTTCCTTATAGGCCTTCTAGTAGCCTTTTTTTCTATCATGTAAGTTTTTGTTTTAACTAGTTCTACATCTTCTTTCTTGTTTTCTCTTGGTGTGGAGGTGGACCTAGTTTATGGTCTAACACCGATTGGGCTAGGGATCTCCTTATTTAATTTTGTCTTCTTCCCTTTAACCTCGGATGGTTCAACAACCTCTTCACCTTCAGCAAAAATACCCAAATTCTCAGATAAAGTGTTTACTATCCTACTTGTCTTCTTGATTTCCTTAGGTATCAAGATACTTATCCTTATTTTCTCTTTCACTTCCTCAAATGTTCCATACGGAGTTGAAATTATGTCAACTATTTTTTCTAATAGTCCTTTAATTTGAATTGGGATAACATTAATGTTCATCTCATAACCCATAGGTGTTAGCCACTCAATTCTAGGCTCCACATCTCTTATGATACATATGTCAGTAATCTACTTCAAAAAAAATCTCATCTTTGTATTCTTCCACTAGCTAAGGTGGAATTCTAAATCTTTTATGCATTCTAGCTTGAAATTTAACAAATTAATCATTCATGACCAAATCAAAATTATCTCCCATATTTTGAATATACTCATTAATCTGATAAACAACTAGTTTATCTTCTTTCCTAATTACTTCACCAGCCATAGGGAAAAAGTTATAAAAATAGAATAAAATGCATACCAGAAGTGGACTGAACTTCAAAGTATTGGACTTTTCTTTCCTTATTGTTTTCATGTTGTCCTCTAGTTGTTTCAGCAATATCTCACACAAATCTATATTCATATCCTTCTTGACAATCCTGTAAGCTATGCCAACTTCTCCACAAGGTACACTATCTACCTGAGAAGATCAAAATATTTGGTAAGATATGATGTTGGATGCAAATCTCAATTTAGGATCATCTACTGTGGATAACTTCAATCCTCCTCCATCTCATTTGGATTTTGTAAGATCACATAGCTTGTTTTTATCAAATTTTTTGTATGCCCTTGGTCTATCACCAACAGAAAATCCTATGACTATATGTAAAACATCCTTTGTGATCTTAACTGGTCCATCGAGCCACATGAAATGATCATGTACTTGGCTAAGTAAAATCCTCATCCATTTATGCTTGAATACTATTGACACATGCATAGCATGGACCAAACCCTTAGTATATAAATGTGTGTGGTCATCTTTTAGTTTTCCATTCAAACATAGATTCTTGTATGATGTATCAATTTCTCCTTGGCATATGTCTTCAATCTTGCAGTGAATGAAGGCGTGAATGTCTTCAATCAGTATAACCCTTGGTGGGATTGATGATAGGGCTCTATCTTTGTCAATTTTCAAAAAAATGGTAGGAGGTAGCTTGTACCTAGGATTCATGGGATCAATCTTCTCAACAATAACTAGTTTTTGTATCATAGGTGCCATCTTGATCTTCATAAATAATCTTTAAACACTAGGTCTTTACTTAATAGCAAATTAGAATTTGTGAACTCAACTCGGTGAATAACATAAATATATTGAATGCAGTGAATGTTGTTTGGGATTCTCAAATGATTGCTTGGAATTACTTGGAGGTAGCTTCTCAGTCAAATACTTTAAGTGCTCACAAAAATGTAAGATAAAAATGAAATAGCATACCCTCTATTTATATTTTTTCCTTTATTAGGGATTCCAACAACTATACAATTTGCATTAAATTATTCTCACCTAATTCATTTCACCGATAACTAAACTACACTTTCTTTCATCGAATGGAATAAAAATAGCTCATACACTTTACTTATCAAACTTATGAAATAATAACTTCACAACTTATATATCAAAATGCATCTTAGTATGTTGATATGGATCTTTGTACTATTTCTAGGAACTAATTTAAGATAGAATTTAGATTATCATCTCCTACACATACCTTTGACCGATTAAGTGAATATAGGTGTACCTGATCTAGTGGATGTGGTGCCATCTGTTGTTCTTAGTTCTGTTCCATCATCTTGTGACTTCCTTCTCCAAGTCCTATTCATCTGATCTCTTATTTTATCAATATTAACTTGATCCTTTTCACTCAGTTATTCCTCAGTTGGGGATTTACCTTGATACCCAAAGTCTTTGGCTAAGTGATCAACCTTGTGTAGTGGAAAAAAACCATTCTAGAGTTTCTCCATGATTTACTTTTGTTCATACCATGCATCCTAAAGTAGTTTGCAGCAATGTGACCAAATCTCCCACATGCAGTTTAAGTGATTCTTGTATTATAATCCCATGATATAGTTGGTCCTTGTCGGTTGTTTGCAACATTCTGTCGATTAGGGACCCATTTCTCATTTTTTCTTTTTAACCTGCATTCTCCAGATTTATGACTATATCTCTTGTAGTTTTTATAGTAACCTTCAAATATTGGCTTCCTTGGATTGTTAGAAATTTCTCTACTTTCAAATTCCTTATGACCATAATTATTGCAGTTTTAACAATGACCATCAAAATTAGGAGTATTTGATGGATTACCAATGTTTGATGTGTGTATTGCCTTCCCACAATGGTATCATGTAGGCTTCTTTTCCTTTGGTGGGATAGCAACATTATCTCAGTTGGCTACTTGATTTGAGGACTCACCCTTCTCAGTGGAGTTGTTTGCATTGTACCCAAGTCTAGTAGTGTCTCTTGGTTGTCTTTGATTTCTAAGTTTTTCATCTAGAATCTTCAATGCTTATTCATTTCTTTTCAAGAATTCATTAGCATCTTTCTCAGATTTTAGATCATTTTTCAGATGTTCATTCTTAGTTCTGAGGTCAACAATCTCTCCAACTCTCCTTGCAACTTCTTGATTTACACCGACTAGTTGGTCTATCATGTATTAAACTTGAGTCAACCTTAGTATTTCACTATCTTTCTCATCCTGTCTTGTAATCATTTCTCTTCTCTCTTCTTCATCTATTCTTTTTTCATCTTCAACTTTTCATTTTTGTTTTAGGATTTCACACATCCAAACTGACTGTGCTTCTTGTTCTCTTTTCAAAGCTTTCACCTGATTAGCTAGGTTTTTGTTCTTTTCAGACAGTTTAGATATTATAGCATCAAATTCATTAGACATGCTTCCCTATGATTATTCTTCAAGTTCTTCAACTCGATCTTGAGTATCTTTCAATTGATGTGCAAGGTCTTTCCTCTTGTTGATTGAGTCCAACAATTTTATCCTTAATTCATCAATTTTATCATTGGCCATTCTCAGTTCCATTTCCATATTGTTAACCCTTTCATACTTGTATCTCTACATTCCTCCACATCTTTCCTCTCAAGTGATTAAATTTCTTAACAAGAGACAAAGCTCAAATACCAACTATTGGATTAGGTAAGAAAAGGTGAGTACTGAGAGGGGAGGGGTGAATCGGTACTGTAAAACACTTTAAAACTAATTATACTTTCCTTCTTGACCATTTAATAAATCTATAGATTTTCATCCATATCATAAAACATATATAAAACTTATAACAAATAACTCAACACAAATATTTTGGTATCACATAAATCCTTGTTAGAGGATAAAAACTACAGTGGGGATGACACCCACAAGACTTCACTATCACAGTAAAAAGTTTAGAACTACAATGTTTAGCTATTTCTGATAGCTTACCTTGTTAAGAGTATTAACCATGTTAAGAGTCTTAAGACTATTAAGACTACCTTGTGAAAGTGGTTTACAATTCTAATCTAAGAATTGTAACTAGTTAAAGGATTTACAATATAAGATCTATTAGGATCTTCTCGGTTAAGAGACTTTACAATTATGATTACTCTCTAATCAGTATCACTAACTTTTTTGTTAGACTTACATCAATCATATGCATACCAGATTCTTTATGCTCAATAACTCATTACCTCATACTGTGAACTACTCACTATATCAATTTAGTACTCGGTAGATTCACTTCTAAATCATAGTAACTTTTCAACTCTTTACTAATCTATACTCGGTTGTTAATCTTCTCATCACCTTCTCTTCAATCTCTACTTCATACATGCAATCCTCCTTCAAGCATACATGCCACACTAATCTTTTCTTTTATGATCCATTTATACAACACTAGAAGCAGTGCTAGGTATTATAGAATAATCCCTACAAGTGGTGCTAGCATTGGTTACTCCTCCAATGTATATTCCATACTTTATTCTCATTGGTAGATCTCACCTTTTAATCATGTATAATAATCATGTTTACATCTCCAATGTTCTATCATACAATCTCATCGAGATTTGTAAACCATTTTCTATTTGATGTCCAAGTTTTGTACTTAAAGATTCTCCTTGTGTCATCCTGCTATGCTCGGTAACACATTTTCTTCTTTCTTGGTAACTAACTCATCTTCTCAGTTCGGTGTTCAGTTTTTCCTTGCTCAATGCCTAAACTTTATTTTCTTTTACCAAAATTACCTGTTCCTTTAACTCTTTTATCGAATAGCTTTTCTTGCTTTACCGACTTGTCTTTCCTTCATTACCGAATGAATTTGACAAACAATATGACTTCCTCATAACTAATGACAACAAAATAACTCTTAGGAGTATGACCTTATTGAACTTGTCAAAATATTTTTTAATTTTAACAAATAATCCCCATTTTTTACTTCTTGTATTATATCATCAATACAAATCAATTTACTAAAATTGGGACCTACAAATTTTGTAGTTGGGGAACCTACCACCTTATAATATTTGCCTTTGGATTTAAGCTCTTGTTTCTCCGTCTCTGATTTAGTCTCCTCACTTTCATCATTAGCTACACCTTTTTCTATCTTTCCTTTCTCCTTTCTTTTTCATGTAGAAACTTTTGGTTTGGCTTCTTCTTTCATCGATGCAGTAGGATTGGAAGCCTTGGTATATTTCTTTGTATAATTTCTCACTAGACATTTTTCTTTGTCTTCTATCTTTTTCGAAGTTTCATTCATCTCTTTTGTGATCCCTTCCACATTAATAATTTGTTTTCCATTTTGATTTTCTGACTGATTTACCAATTGGTTCCTAAACTTGTAGTTCCTAGCAAGATTTCCAATCCGATGACAATTAAAACATGCCATATCAGTTGACCTCCATGTTCCATCATTACCTATGTTTTTCCTCATTCTGCAACTCGCTTCTATGTGTCCATAGTTATCATAGATTGATCATGTGACATTGAATTGCCTCTTCCTTTGGTAAGAGATTTCTCAGTTCACATGTGGTCTCCAATTATTTACTCTTGACCTACATTCATCAGCTTTGTGTCCTTATTTTTTACATTTATAAAAGTATCCATCAAAGCTACTGGATCTTTGGCTAAATCTAGATCTACAATCATATGTAGTGTGTCCATATTTATTGCAATTATAACAATACCCATAAAAAGTGTTAAACCTATTAACCGACCCACTTCTAAAAATATTAGCACTATGACCCACTTTATGATAATTGAAACATACAAGCTTGTAGGGTTTCTTACCAGGACTCCTTGGATTTACCTTCAGTAGAGATTTTCCTTCTTGCTTGATCTCTTTGGTTCCAGAATATTCACTAATCTCAAAGGTAGTCTAACCGGTATATCCTAGATCGGTTGTCTCCTTGCTTATTCTTTGATTTCTCAACTGCTCATCAAGTTTCGCAGTACTTTCATTTAATTTATTCAGTAGATCATTTACATTCTTCAATTATCCTTTCAATTTTTGATTCTCTTTTTTCTTATTCTCATTCTCTCTTAGGGCTTGTCTATTTTTTTTCATTTGTATCATGTAGATGTTCATGCAATGCACCAACCTCTTTTGTTGTCCTAAAAATTTCATCCTCTACAAATTTTAGTGCTTCTTCCTTGGCTTTTAGGGCATCTTCCACACTTTTCCTTGCATTCTCCTCATATCTCATTGCTTCCATCTCTTCACACATCCTGATTGATTGGGCTTCAATCTCTCTCTTAAGATTTTTATTATCTTTTTGTAATTATTCATTCTCCTTAGCCATGGCTTCTAACACTAGTTTAGTTCTTTAGATCCCGTTTGTTCATACAATTGCTCAATGCAGTCTTGACTTTCATTCAATTGTTCAACAAGTTCTATTTTCTTGGCCAAAGATTGCTTCAACTGATATTTCAATTCTTTGATAACCCTATCAACTTCATCAAGTTTCCTCTTGTACCTTAAACCCTCTATATTTGTCTTAAGGATCCTTCTTGAGTTGTTAAGATACTTAAGGGAACCAAGGCTCTGATACCAATTGTTAGACTATAAGGGCACTCAAAGGGGGGGTGAATTAGTGTAGAAATAAATATAAAGATATTATTGATTATCCTTACAATAAACCAACATGCATATGTGAATATTAAGTAAAAACATGATACATAAAATATTCACACAATTGAACACTTGGCACCAAGATTTTTTTGTGGAAACCCTTGTTAGAGGGAGAAAACCATGTGTCAAATAATACCCAAAATATTTCAATAGTGCACCAAAGAAATTGTTGGCAAGTTGGCTATACTGATGTATATGACTTAGTATAGTGTTGTCATTATGGAAACAAAGTTATATAGTAGTTTGGAGTTAGTGCACTTAATGAGAAGATCCAAAATTGGTTAAGTGTTGAAGACTAGACAATGTATAGAGTACCTAAAGCTCAGAGCATCAGTGCATGTGTGTACGAACAAGTTATGGTATGTAACCTAGAAGATAAGTTGGTTAGACTATATTCATGCTTAGTCTATGAGCACATAATCAGATATGAAAGTATGACAAAGTTACAGATAGTTGAAGTTACACAGACAGTGTGTGCCAGAGAAGAACAGAGTAAGAAGCTAACTGTTAGCATTTTGATTTGCGGTTATATTCTAATGTTGTAAAGGCTATGAACCTATTGTAATTAGGTTTTTGACATGTAAATATGTTTGTTTGTAAATACGCTTGAGCCAATTAAATTGGAAGCATTGTATTTAATCAGTTGAAGGGCCGACCTAGTTATTTATTTTGTATGCGCATATAAATATGAGATGCGCCCATTGTAATTAGTATGGAAGTTGTAATAGAGTTGAGATAAGTAGAGCAGAAGTGTGCGAAGAGTTTATAAGATGTATTAGAGTTTTTCAAGAGGTCAAAGCATCAGCGCATCAAAGGAACTAATCTGAGAAGAAGTGTCATAGTGACAGTTCATCCAACAGATATAGTGTGTATCTGAGATTAGAAGGTTGTAGCCTTCACCACTTGAGTAGTGAGCTCTAGGATAGTGCGTCCACACCCCTAACAGGGTTTATTGTAAAAGACTCCTAATAGGGTCCAACCCTTGACAAGGTCTACTATAGTTAATACATTGTAAAGTAACTCCTAACAGGGTTAAGGATCTTCTAACAAGGATCATAAAACACTAGTATAGAATATTAGTGGGTGTCAATTCCTATTGGTGTTTTTACCTATTTGGGTTTCCTCGTAACCATATTGGTGTTATGTGTTGATTTCATGTTTCATGTTTATGTGGATTTTCTTTTCAGTACTTAAGCATTTAAGTTTAGTTTAAAGATTAAGTGAAAAGATAAAATACAATGAACACTAATTCACCCCCCCCCCCCCCCCCCCTCAATGTTCCCATTCCTAAAAATTTGTATCAGAGCTTTGGTCCTCAGCAAAGAAGTTTAACCACTTGAGGAGATCATGGAAAAATAAAAAATGAAACATCTGAAAATAAATCTTGAAACTGCTCTTGAAGACCTAGACAGATCTGAAAAATAAATTGGAGAACTTAAAGAAAAATTTAGTGATGCTCAATTAGTCATCAAAAGGCTAAGAAAGGATCTAAAAGAATGTTCTACTAGTGATTTAGGGATTATGATCAAAAATCTCAATGAAGAAAATTCATCTCTAAAAGAACAGATTGAAGAATTAGATGATAAGATGACTAACAATCAGGAAGTCTATGATGAACAGATCAAAGAGAACCTTCAACTGAATGAAGAATTGAGGCAAGAAAACATGGAAATCTTGGATCTAAGGAACAAAAAAGAAAGTTTGGAATTTGAATTGAAAGATGCTAAATTACACATTAGTTTTGATTTGACAGAATCTCAATTGTATGCAAGAAGAGCTAAAGGAGATACTAGCTGCATTGGATATAATGAAGCACAAAATTAGATTGACAACATGCGAGAAAGAATGAAAGCACCAGAAGGCACCTCAAATGCTAAGGAGACTGGAAGTTAGACTAAGGATCATATTGAACCACCTAAGAATGAGCACAAGCTAGTAGACTGCACTTGTTATGCATGTAACAAGCATGGACACATGGTAAGCAACTGTACAAAGGTAAGACCTTTTAATGGTTACTATTATTCATGCAATAGATTTGGTCATAGAGCTATGAATTGCAAAACAAGTCAGAAGAATAGGACTTAGCATAATCAGATGAATCAATATCAGTCTAATGAAAGAAGTTCTTAGAATGTTACATGTTAGATATGTAACAATAAAGGTCACTCAACTAGACAATGTAAAATGGTGACCCATGTCAATGCACCTAGGAATATAAGGCCTCTAGTCATTTTTCACCCTTGTAACAAGGCTGGACACATCTCAAATTTTTGCAGATCAAGGACGTAAGGTCAGGAAAGCCCTAAAAAGCCCAAAGAACCAGTATTGGATCCCAAAGGAGAAGTCAAGTTTGTGAAAGCTTTAGAGGATGTGAGCTTGATTTGGTCAAAAGAAAAGAAGGATAAGGTTGATGAGAATGTATTGGATGCATCCATAGTGGACGCACCCTCTACATCTGCATTGATGGCCCTCAAGATTATAGGGGGAGCTAGTTTAGCTCTAGACCCCTATGTGGCTGGTATACTCACTCTCAGAGTATGCACCTTTGGACTTAACCTTTTGGAGACTAGTAGAACCTATGTGCAAGAGCATACTAGCTGATTGTTTGCAGAATGAAAGATAGAAATTTTCAAGTGACAGCCTGGTTTACGCGACAAGCATTAAACGCAAATTTTCTACTTTGAAGTACATATAATTTTGTAAATCTCTCATTGCATTTGAATTTAGAGCAATTGGAGAGTAGAAGAGCCCTAGTAGTTGATTGAGAAGGATTGCAGATTGATTCATCAAGTGACTTGTTGTGCATTTGATCAGTTGTGGAAACCCTAGTTCATCGCGCCAATTCAGAATCTCTCAAAAACCTTTGAGAAAGTGTTATACAAGTAAGTGATGGCCACTCCTATAGTATTTGATGTTGCAAAGAAGAAAATATATGTATTCAAGAGGCACTCATTCAAATCCACTCTAGATGACCTAGAAGGGGCATTCTCCTGCATGCCTATGGGTGTTATGCATGTCAAGGACATTAGGGCATACATTCACCATAAGAAAGAACCAGTAGGATTGGATAGATTAAGAGTGCACATGGAAACTATGTTGAAACTAGACAAAACCTTCATGGATGAGTATGCATAGTGGAATAATCACCCTATGGTGGAGTATGCTACGGCATATGAGTTCTACGAATCAGAATGGATCAAGATTCTACTAAGCAGGATTCATGATGACCTATTTTGGATAGGTGAAGTACTGGTCAGAATTATTGGTGACCTAATTCATGAGATGATAGGCCTCTATAAGACAGGCATCATTCTTCCATTAGGCAAGGATGTAAGGAAGCTTGTTGAGAAAACCTGCAAGTCAAGAAGTGATAGGCATGGAATGACCATTGAGCCTATTGAGCAAGATGACATCAAATTGATGTCCATGATACTAGGTTATAGGTTCCAACACATGAGTAGGGTGAACAATGTGTCTATGGCCACAATTCTTGCAGCCATAAGACTTGTGAAAGAAAATGGAGATTTCAACTTGTGTGAGATCCCACACACATAATTAATTGATAACATTAAGGCAATCAAGCATGATAAAACCAAGATATTCAAATTTGGGTCTTTGATCATATACATGTACTTCCATATTGTTGGAAAGGTATCTGATTTGTATCTAGACAAATCCATTCCCACAATGCCATAGATATCTCTCAAGGCATGTACTGAGAGCACTTTGAAGGACTAAATGACACTAGAGTTGAAGACATTTAGGGTTAAAATGCAGATGAGGTACAGGATACTAGAGAACATTGTTGAGAAATACAAGGATACTATTTGCTTCATGGTTGAGACAAACACAACATGCATGGAGGCAGTTGAACCAAGGACAAAGTGGATCCATCCACTTGGATATGAGGTTGATGAACAAGTCCTAGAATTATATGCACAAGTATTTCTTTCATCCCCTAAAGACCCTAATGAGCCAAGATGGGGAACTTATGTAGAGAAAACAAGAGAAGTAGATGATGTATTGAACAATGCAACAACAAAAAGAAAGGTTGCCAAAGTTACCTTAGAGATCTTGAGAATTCATGGAGTGTCTCAAGCAGACCTAGACAAAGCAAGGGAACAAAAGATTGCTTTGGAAATTGAGAGCGTGACAATAGAAAAGACTTAATCAGAAGATCCTCAACTGAAGAAGGTGAAGATAGAAAAGTCTGATATTCAAAAGGGTAAAACTAATGTTACCCCTTCTGCGCCCAAGGAAATCATTGACCTTACTGCTCCTCCTGAGTATAAGGAAATTCCTAAGAGGAAGAAAGAAATCAACATTGGTCATCCATCCTCGAGAGTAACAAGGAATAGAAGGAACACTCAAGCACCTCCTGAAGTAAGTTTCAAACCTAGTCTCAGTGTACTAAGTACAAGAATTATTGATGAAGGCAGAATTGATCAATTAGAAAAGTTTTATGAGAGATACAGTGAGATTGACAAATCAAAGATACATGGAATGATTGTCAAACACATGTTGAAGTTTAAGAATACAGTCTTAGAACTTAAGACTATGATCCCTGATAATGTGTGGAACATCCTAGAGTTCCAAAAGAGACAGGCCATTGAAGAGGATTTAAGGATAAGAAAAAAGATTCTAGATGAAACCCTTCCTATATGTTCTCTAGAGGAGAAATATTTTTTGTTAGATCTGGTAAAACCACATCTTAGAACCAAGTCAAGGACTTTGCACATTATGGACAAGAACTATGAATCAGTTACAAAGGAAATAGAGAAAGCCTTTGAGAAGGTCTTTATGAATAGGCACATGTATCCATCTACTACGCCTACAGCACAAGTACCCACAATGGTTGCAAAAGATTCAGAAACCATTAATGTATTATCTACATGTCCACATGATTCAGCGCATGCAGTTGATACATCCATAGAGGCTGAGAAGACTGCGCCCATGATAGAGACACCTAAGGATGATTCAATCTTCATTGACAATGTAAAAGTTACTATGGCGGCCACAGATATGGATCTGGACAAGTTTGAAGAGGCATTTGTAAGCACTCAAGAGGCTAAAAACTTATGTAGTAACACTCCTATTCATCAAGAAGAAATATTGATTGAAGATATAACAGATGAAAAAGAAGAAGAAAAGAAAGAACAAATAGAAAAGGAAGCAAAAAAACAAAAAGAAGAAATAGAGAGAAAATAAAATGAACCATCAGTTGAAATAATCAAGGTAAAACAAGAAGTGATGGATAGCACTCCTATCACTCCCTTAGCAGCATTGTTGTCAAGTTTGACACCTGACACAACCAGTTTGGACTCTTGGGGAGAAGAAGACCTGATCAAGTTTAGCATCTTAGCTATGGAGAAAGCCAAGGAGAAATAGGTAATGAGAAATCCCCTCCTTGTAGAATCAGTAACCATCCTAAACAATTTGTTACCAGAAGATAGGAAAGTGTCCAAGGTACACTTCGTTGATGATGTAAGTGCAGTCATTTCACGGTTCAAGAATAATTTATCTAGCCTGGAAGAATCTGCATCTCTAGTTGCATAAGAGAAATATTTGAAGAAGAGGCTCAGTGAATTGGTTAGCAACTATGCACTTGACCTGAGCTCACTAAAGTCTGGTCAAGCATCCTTGAAGGAGTTTGCAGCAAAGGGCAGAAAGATTATTGTTGCTTGTATGAACCAAGACAAGCTGACTAGTGATCTGTACAAAAAGATACAAGAGGCTAAAGCTATGATAGACATCATAAAGAAATCAGTGGAAGATCCATCAGTTGATGTGAACATGTGCAATAATTTCTACCAAGGACAGATAGATAAGATTGAGAAGACAGAAAAGGAGATGTCCAAGATAAGGGCTAGATAGACTCAGTTAAGGAATGCTCTTGCACCCTCATTAGACATGCTTAATCAAAATATCAAGGAGATCGATGCCACCATGGTGACATATGATCAAGGTCCTAGCATAGATTTGGAGAAGATGGAGAAGCTACAATATGCATTATGCGCCCATCTACAAATTGTAAATTCACTAATCACATTTTGGAAAAAGGAGATCCAAAACCTGCAAATAGCATATCTGGATGTTCTATCAGAGTAAGTATTTGTGGATATAGTTTTGAAGCACCTTTTTCATTAATGTCAAAGGGGGAGTATGTATAGAATATGGTTATAGATATGTATAAGGAGATATAAGATAATAAATTATGTATAAGGGAGATATAAGACAAAAGTTTTTTGTATTAAGGAACAGTTAGCAACTTGGCCATATTCCTTTTTTGCCATCAATGACAAAGGGGGAGATTGTTGGAAAGTTAGCTATATTGGTGTATATGACTTCATATAGTGTTTTCATTATGGAAAAAAAGTCATATAGTAGTTTGGAGTCAGCGCACTTGATGAGAAGATTAGAAATCGATTAAGTATTGAAGATTGGATAATGTATAGAGTACCTAAAGCTCAGAGCATTAGTGCATGTGTGTACGAATGAGTTATGGTATGTACCCTAGAAGATAAGTTGGTTAGACTATATTCATGCTTAGTCTATGAGTGCATAATTAGATATGCAAGTATGAAAAAGTTACAGACAGTTGAAGTTACACAGACAGTGTGTGCCAGAGAAGAACAGAGTAAGTAGTCAATTGTTAGCATTTTGATTTTTGGTTATATTCTAATGTTTTAAAGGCTATGCACCTATTGTAACTAGGTTGATGACATGTAAATATGTTTGTTTGTAAACACGCTTGAGCCAATTCAATTGGAAGCATTGTATGTAATCGGTTGAAGGGCTGACCTAGTTATTTATTTTGTATGCACATATAAATATGAGATGTGTCCATTGTAATTAGTATGGAATTTGTAATAGAGTTGAGATAAGTAGAGAATAAGTGTGTGAAGAGTCTATAAGATGTATTAGAGATTTGCAAGAGGTCAAAGTATCAGCACATCAAAGGAACTGGTCAGACAAGCAGTGTCATAGTGACAGTTCATCCAGTAATGAGCTCTAGGACAATGCGTCCACACCCCTAATAGGGTTTATTGTAAAAGAATCCTAACAGGGTCTGACCCTTGACAAGGTCTACTATACTTAATACATTGTAAAGCAACTCCTAATAATGTTAAGGATCTTCTAACAAGGATCATAAAAGACTAGTATAGAATATTAGTGGGTGTCAATTCCCACCAGGGTTTTTACCTATTTGGGTTTCCCCGTAACCATATTGGTGTTATGTGTTGATTTCATGTTTCATGTTTATGTGGATTTTATTTTCAGTACTTAAGCATTTAAGTTCAGTTTAAATATTAAGTGAAAAGATAAAATACAGTGAACATTGATTCACCCCCCCCCCCCTTCTCTCAGTGTTCCCATTCCTAATAGAAATCTGGCCTATTAGGACCGATTACAACAACCTTGTTAAGGGTATACCCAGTTAAGAGTATTTGTAGCCTGGTTAAAAGATATGAAGATATGTTAAAGTCTAATCTATTAGGAGATCTCAAAATCAAATAATGAGTCACCCTATTGTTGGAAATATTCAAGACTATCTAGGTTACTAAGAGGGGAGGGGTGAATCAGTAATTTCAAAACTTTTAACAAATTCAGATCTTAACCATATTTCAAATAACATTAGATTGATAATCTAACTGCATGCATGAGTAACAAAAAGAATAAAACATTCATAACACTTTGAACATAGAGATTTGGTGACCCAGAAACCTTCCAAATAGAAAGTAAAACTGGGGTGGGGATGATACCCACAAAACTTTAATACTGTAGTATAAAGTTTGTCGGTTAAGGCTTACAATGATCACTTCTGATGATCTACCCTATTAGGAGCAATAAGGACTACTAGGTCCACCTTGTTAGAGGATTTACAAACATACAATAAAGTATGCACTTAGTTAAGAGATTTTACAAAGATTGTTAAGTCTACCCGGTTAAAGGATTTTAAGCTGATTCACCTGTTAGGATGAAACAGTAGATCTCTTACTTGCAACTGTACTTGCTAATTAAGATTCTCTGATGTATTGATCACCTTCTGTGATGGATAGATCTTTTTTGCTTCTTATACTATTGTAGCCCTTTGTAATTCACTTATCTCTGCCTTTCTCTCTTTTTCATACTTCGCTACTTCACACCTTGGATATGATACAAAACATTGTTTATATATCAATCCAAAACAATTACAAAATAATTACAAAGTCAGCTCTTAAACAAGCTAACATAAATATTACTAAGTCGGCCCAAATATAGTTACTCAGTTACTGCAAACTAACTCAGTGACTTTCTGATACTCGGCATCCACTATGTTACTCGGCATCGTCATGCACTCGGTAGAAGTGGAGGGTCGGTCCATACTAACCACTCGGTTGTAGTTTTGAACTCGGTATATACTGGAGACTCGGTAGATATAGTGTCACTCGGTAGAAACTAAATTCCTATTTACCATGCTGGCACTCGGTAAACACTGTTCATTTCATCACTCGGTAATGATAACTCGGTAAGCACTGTGAATCTCAGTCTGTTCGGTAAACACTATTCTGTCTTCTTGGTAAACACTGTCCTGTCTACTCAGTAAACACTGTCTTGTTTTCTCGGTAAACACTTAGAGTCTAAATAAGTGTTGTCACTAATGACAAACATACTTAATGCCAACAATCTCCCCCTTTGGCATTAGTGACAAAACACTTATTACCCAAAACTTATATACACAATCATGCTGATACTGGTTTTGATTTTTCAAAAAATTTATCTTTGTCATACTGTTGTATATACATTTCATGTCTCCCTCATACAGTATATATACAAATATCTTATTTTACCTCATACTCATATTTCCTATTTCCCTCATATACTTTCTCCCCCTTTCATATCTCATATATCTTATATACTTTCTCCCCCTTTTTGACAATAATGCCAAAGGTGTATATACAAATATTTTACACGGAGATACCAAAATGTGAGATAAAATTAGAATGTACCTTTCCAATTAGTGCTAGAGTTCTATCCCAATTCTCTTGCAAAATCTTGCATGTATGGAGTGCAACTTGGACTTCTGCAGAGAGTTCAATCATGTGATCTGCAATTGAAAATTGATTGTCATGGATCAATGTTTTTGAGTATGCAATATGCTTCTACATTGTATCCATGATGGGAAGGATCATGTTTTGAATATCTATTAATGTTGATCTAATCCTTGCATCTTCTTTCAATAACTCTGACTGCTTATCAGATAGGAATCTGGCTGTCATATGATGTGCAGAGCTTGAACTAGGTTCAAGTTGCAACTTCTGTACACTGATCTTCAGATCCTCATCAATCTTATTTATTTTGTCTTTAATCTCCTTTGAGAACTTGGCAACATTACATACTTTGACAAAAAATGATGTTACCTTGGAATAGGAGGACTCAATGCTAGTCAAAACTAAACATAACCTTGCCTGATTGATAGCTATTTGCTGAGCAATGTGCTCAAGCACTTTATTTTCAAACTTCTTCTCAGCCTTCTCAAGCAACTTATCTGATCCAAAGGAATCCTCATTGAACTTATTTACTACCTCTGCCAACTCCAACAAAATGTGTTGAGAGGAATCAACTTTAACACCTACTGTTTCTACCAAAATGTTCTTGGCATCCTCAATGATCTTATATTCCTTATCTCTTTCTTCTTTTAGTTTCTTTTTCTTTGCTTTCTTCTGGAGGAGTTCACCAACTATTTTCATTTGGTCTACTGTGAGCTTTGAAAAATCTAATTGGGGAATTTCTATCTCCTCATCTAAATCTATATCTTCTACTACACTCTTACTCAAAAATTTTGTACTCGGTTGAGTCTTTATACTTATTGCCTTTGTATTAGAAATTATTGTAGACACAGTAGGACTTGTAATGAAAACTGATAAACTTTCGACTGATGGGATGCTAACTGGAATACTTGATAAATCAAAAACTGAAGTATTTACAACTGTAGAATCTGAAGTACTTACTGCTGAAAAACTCAAAATTGAAGAAGGTACTAAAGACTACAACTCGGTGGAAGGAGGCTGAAGCTTGGTGGATGAAGTGGTAGCCACTTTTGTCATTGAGACATTGAGCTGTGCTAGTGATTATTGGACATTTGATGTATCAGAGGGAGTTGTCACAATCACATTTGAAGTTTTCTCTGGGCTAGATGTAGTAATTTTTACTGGAGAGTGAGGAAGTGAGGCAATCACCTCTACAGCTATCTGAACTGGATCATCTTCCTCAAAATTCTTCTTAGCTTCCTCGGTAACTTCTTCCTCTACTTCTTCTACCTCAACATTATCAATCTGAATTGCTTCTTCTTCTTCTTCATCACTATCATCTTCAATATCTTTTATTATCACGGTTTCAGTACTCGGTTTGTGAAGATGATAGATGTTTTTCCAAGTAGAATTTGCACTCTTCACAACTGACTCTATATCTTTGATCAAAATCAAACAACCATTGAATTTTAGTGTCATCTTGCACTCATTTTCTATCAATGCCTTATGTATTTCATCATTTTTCAAACTTGGCATCAACTATCTTAAGGTTTGAGCATATATGTCCTTGATAGTTTGTCTTGCATTGGACCATTTCAACTTGACTTTATCCAATAGAACACCTAGAATTTGAGAAGCCATATCATCAGGTGAGTACTTCCATTTTCCCATTTTCTCAATAATAGCATCTTCAATTTCCTGTTGCTCTGCCTCTGATCTAATTTCATATTTGAGAGATTTGAAATTTGCAATTCCAGATCCTTCTCTCAAATCCTTAATCTTTTGCTCAAATGAGGGAGGAGGCCTTTTGAGTACTATATCATCATTGACTTTACCTTCCTTGCCCCTTGATCTTTTCCTTGTGAATACTGCAGTGGATTGCTCGGGTTCCTTGGTGATAGTTACCTTTCCTTTCTTCTTTACAGGCACTTGTTCTTCTTTACTCTCATCCTTTTCTTCTTCTTCTACAATATCCTCTCCTTTTCCCTCAGTTAACATTAGAGATGTGCTAGATTGCATCTTGGCCATCCTCTTTCTGCCTTTGTTAACCGCTTGTGGAAGTTTTATGCTTAGCTCAATTCTTACCTTAGCTTCATCATATGTTCCAAAGTATGGAGCCTTTGGATCAATAGGTTGATTTACTAGGGCTTCAATTATATCCTTTGTTTCATCAATGTTTACCTCATAAGGAAGAGGTTTCACCCATACAATCCTAGGCCTTACTGCCTGAATGTATACTCTATCACAATCAACCATGAAACAAACATCATCTTTATAATCTTCCACCAGCTTTAGTGGAATCCAGAATCTGTTATTCATCTTTTCTTTAAAAGATTCAAAATAGTTATCCATTATGCTTACAAAATTTTCACCCATTTCTGCAATATACTCATTTATCTGATAAAGAACAGGCACATCCTTTCTCCATTTTACCATGCCTTTTGATGGGAAAAACTTTTGAGCATAGAAAAATAAACAAACCAACAGCGAGCCAAACTTACATGGATTTTTATTTGAGGTTTGGATGCTCTCCATATTCTTGTTGAACTGTTTCAACAATAAATCTGCTAGGTCAAATGACATATTGTTCTTCACAATTTTATAAGCTAGGTCAACTGCTTCACACAGAACACTATTCTGTCGACTTGAACTGTATATCTTGTGAGCTATGACATATGTGCCAAATTTTAGTTCTACATCGATAATACTATTTATTCTCATACCTCTACCATCCCATTCGGCTAGGGTTTTCTTTTCCAGCTCTACCCGACCTAGGGTTTTTGTAGATTTATCCTTGGCAAGCATGGGAAGACCAGTGATTCGATGAATCATCTTCTTTGTTATTTCCACTGGTTGCTCAAGCCAAATTTTACCTTCATGCACTCAGCTTAGGATATATCTAATCCATTTTATCTGGAAACTCCAAGGCAAGTGGGTGATATGTGTCAAACCCTTATCTTCCAAATGTTTATGTTCCAGTTTGAGAACACCATCAACACACAATTCATCATGAACAACATCTATCTCGAGGGTTCCAAGCTCTTGACTTGTACCTTTAAAATGACTGTGAATGTGGTTTACAAGAAGTACCTTTGGAGGAATTTGAGATTGAGCTCCACTCGGATCTAGGTTTTCTGCAATCACGGGCACGAGTTTGAAATCTGGTGCTTTCCATTCTCCTTGAACTAACATTTCTAAACCTTTCTTTACTTTGGTGCTGGATGATGCCATGGTAGCTCAGTAAAAAAGAAAAATTCTTCAAAGAAATTTCTACTGCAAAATTTTGCTTCGAATCGCTTGATCGCACTAGAAATTTCTCTGCTCAATATGCTAATATTCATGGTGAAGAATGAACTCAATTTCATGCTTTTTGTTAAAATTTTGTCATTAATGCTCCGTAGGAATTAGGGTATTGAATTCAACAGACTGTCATCCACTATGCATTAAATGCTTGGTGAAGATTCTGCAACTTGGAGAACATACGAATTCATACTGCTCCGACCTTACTCGGTAACCAAATGAAATTAGGTTACTCCCAACCTTGCTCAGTGGTAACTGATACTGACCTTCTTGTGATCTTGCTGTATCTTGCATACTGATTTGGATCTTTCTTCCTTTCAGTTCAGGAACTGTTTGGAATATGTCTATGAAGATACAATTCCAGTGCTTTCTTGGAGACTTAGTTAGAGTTGATAGAGCCACTTTCTTCATGAGTGACTTCATTACTTGGACTGGTTTTCTTAGTAGGTTTAGGAATCCACTATTGTCTCATCTACTTCCTGATGCTATTTGCTTTTTCTTTCTTTTCATCTTCAACTTTGCCTAAATTCATGCAGTTTTTAGCTATGTGACCAAGCTTAGTGCATTTATAACATCTTATGGTAGTATCCCCTTTTCTCAAGTGATGCCTTACACAATTCATGCCAATGTGCCCGTATTCTCCATAGTAATGACATCTACACCAAGTTTTGTAATCCCAACCAAACATTGCTTTCATAATTTGTTCTACTGGATTGGGTGTTTTAGTTCTGCATTCTGATGCCTTATGACGTTGTTTTCTACATTTGTGACATTTGCCTTTAAATCTTGGTTTCTCCTTGCATTCATTTTCTTTATAACCATGTTGATTGTAATTGTAGCATTTTCCATTGAATTTTTCTTTTCCATTGTTCCAACATTTGTTTGAAGTATGACCAATTTTTCCACAGTGATTACAAGTGGGTTTCTGATTCTTTTGAGTACCTTGTTTGGAGGATTCACCTTCCTCTTTGTATCCAAGTCTTGCTTTTCCTTTTTTCTTATGAAGGTTTCATTCATACACCTAATTCATATCTTCTTGAGATTTCAACATTCTCTCATTGATTTGCCTTTCAGTATCTAGGTTATTCATCAATCTTAAATTGATTTGCTTTTCAAATCTCAACTCCTCTCTTATATTTTCATTTTCTAATCTTAGAGTCAAGATTTCTTCATTTGCATTGGAGACTTGATCAATAAGGTTTTCTAGCTGAAGGGTTTGATTCTGGATTTCATTGTTCTTTCCATCTATTTCATCTTTCATCTTGTTTCTTTGTTCCAAGATTTCACAAAATCTTGTTGACTGGATTTCCTGTTCTCTTTTCAATTTTCTTACCTCTTCTTGCAGAGATCCACTCTTTTCTAGAAGTTCTTTGATTGCATTGTTTGCTTCATCCGAGCTGCATGAAGGGAAAAAGTCTTCAATCTTTTCTTCAACATACTGGTGGTCATTAATCTGATTTGCAAGTTCCTTCCTTGTTTTTAGGGATTGGGAAAGATGCTCTTTTGCTTCCTTGAGTTGAGTTATGGCCATTTCATGATCTAGCTTTTCATTCTCAATTACTTTGTTAAGTCTGAATATCTCCATTGTCCTGAATCTTTTCTCAAGCTTTCAAACTTTATCCTATGAACCACAATGCTCTGATACCAATTGTTGGAAATATTCAAGACTATCCAAGTTACTGAGAGGGGAGGGGTGAATCAGTAATTTCAAAACTTTTAACAAATTCAGATCTTAACCATATTTCAAATAACATTAGACTGATAATCTGACTGCATGCATGAGTAACAGAAAGAATAAAAAATTCATAAGACTTTGAACATAGAGATTTGGTGACCCATAAACCTTCCAAATAGAAAGTAAAACTGGGGTGGGGATGATACCCACAAAACTTCAATACTGTAGTATAAAGTTTGTCGGTTAAGGCTTACAATGATCACTTCTGATGATCTACCCTGTTAGGAGCAATAAGGACTGCTAGGTCCACCTTGTTAGAGGATTTACAAACATACAATAAAGTATGCACTCGGTTAAGAGATTTTACAAAGACTGTTAAGTCTACCCGATTAAAGGATTTTAAGCTGATTCACCTGTTAGGATGAAATAGTAGATCTCTTACTTGCAACTGTACTTGTTGATTGAGATTCTCTGATGTACTGATCACCTTCTGTGATGGATAGATCTTTTTTTCTTCTTATATTGTTGTAGCCCTTTGTAATTCACTTATCTCTGCCTTTCTCTCTTTTTCATACTTCGCTACTTCACACCTTGGATATGATACAAAACATTGTTTATATATCAATCCAAAACAATTACCAAATAATTACAAAGTCAAATCTTAAACAAGCTAACACAAATATTACTGAGTCGGCCCTAATATAGTTACTCAGTTACTGCAAACTAACTCGATGAATTTCTAATACTCGGCATCCACTATGTTACTCAGCATCATCATGCACTCGGTAGAAGTGGAGGCTCGGTCCATACTAACCACTCGGTTGTAGTTTTGAACTCGGTATATACTGGAGACTCGGTAGATATAGTGTCACTCGGTAGAAACTGAATTCCCTATTTACCATGCTAGCACTCGGTAAACACTGCTCATTTCATCACTTGGTAATGATAACTTGGTAAGCACTGCGAATCTCAGTCTGTTCGGTAAACACTGTTCTGTCTGCTCGGTAAACACTATCTTGTCTGCTCGGTAAACACTATCCTATCTGCTCGGTAAACACTTAGAGCCTGAATAAGTGTTGTCACTAATGACAAACATACTTAATGCCAACACCTATTAAAGGATTTAACCTTCAGATCATATTAAAGATCATGCCCGCACTATTAAGTATGACCCTGTTAATGGATTCCACTTGTAAACTTGTTAGGGCATGCCTTGAGATAGACCCAAGTAAACTTGATCTGATTATGAAACCTTCTATTTGATAGATCCACTTCATCTTTGATCGATTCACTTCTCTGACATGCAAACTACCTTGTTTATTCACCACACAATCAAATTATATCATTGCAAATCGTAAATCCACGATTTAACCTCTTTTATACAAATCTTTTGCATGTCTACCTTGGGTTTAACAAAGATCCCTAAAATGTATTACAAATCCCAATGTACACACAACAATACTAAAAATTACAACTTAACAAAGTCAGAAAAATAATAATTAATTCAATAACTGACATTTGATTGACCAGTGGCCGACATTAGATTGACCACTAAAGTAGGAAGAACTAACTATTGTATTTTCTTTATGTTCACTCTATTGCAGACACTTGAATCCTTCATAACTTGTATTGTACTTCATATTAGATGATGCAACAATAGGTAATGATAGAAATACCTAAGTAGATCACAGTTGTATGATCACACACCTTAACTCGCTCATCTTCTCTAGAAATAATTCATTGTTCCTTGTTTTCTATTCTAACACTGATTGACTGAACACTTAACCATTTCTTCAACCCGATCATTGTCTTCATCAATATAGCTGATCTGTCTTCATCAATACATTAGGTTGCTAGCAATGACAACACCTCAACACAAAAAAATGTATGATCAACTCTTTGATCATCTTCTTCAAATGCCAATAATAAACTCAAAATATCATCATTTTATTCATTCATCCAAAAATATTGTTACACATCATAAACTAAAACTAAGCTAAAATTGTACTTGAATTGAAAACTAGAATACTACATTACATTGAGTTCTACTTCTACTTTTGTCTATCTAACCTTATTCAAAACAAAATATTGCTAACAAACTAACTAACCAATCAACAGCCAAGGGAATAGGTGGATAGGAATTATTATAGAACTCTAGGAAGAAGGAAAACCATCCAGCTATTTAGAAACAGTCAACTATCCATTTACACAGAGATTAAATATAGTTTATCCACTACTTCCTATATTTTCTCCACATTAAGAGTGACCATTAAAATTCCTTTGAATTTATCCAAATGGTCTTTAATCACTCCATGATTGACTACTTCAAATGATGTTTCATTTTGAACTTCTTGACTTGGTCCTCATGGAATTATCCTTGGTCCTCATGGAATTATCCTTCTTGAGCATCATTTTAACTAAGTTGTTTCGTATTTGTTCCTGCATCATGACATTAATATGCACAAATACATGCAAAAATTATGGAGCAACTTAGTTAAAATGATTCTCAAGAAGGATCATGCCATGAGGACCATGTCAAGATAGTTCAACATGCAACATCATTTGAAGTAGTCAATCATGGATTAATTAAAGATTATTTGGAGAAAGTCAAAGGACTTTTAATGGAAACTCTTAATATGGAAAAAATATAATAATGTTGGAAAGTAAATGCTTCGAAATGAAGTAACTCAAGTGTTGACAAGAATCTACTACTGGAACTAAATTCATGCAAGTAACTACAACAATGTTCAAGATAGTTAGACAAGAAACTACTCTATCTGCTTTGGGTATAAGAAAAATCACAACAAACTGCTTCTAGTGGCTGTAGGAACAAACAACTCCAGAACAACTACTACAAATTAAAGGAAATTACTACTAAAATAGAAAGGGATTGCTCACCAAGTGGGCCCCCTTGGATGAGTGTATCCAAAGATTAATTAAACTTTATAAACTCAAATATCATCATTTTATTCATTCATCCAAAAATATTATTACACACCATAAACTAAAACTAAGCTAAATCTGTACTTTAACTGAAAACTAAAATGCTACATTACATTGAGTTCTACTTCTACATTTGTCTATCTAACCTCTAAAGAAGTTCTAGAACCTTATTTAAAACAAAAGACTACTGAAAAATTAACTGACCAATCAACACCCAAGGAAATAGGCAGATAGGAAATATTGCAGAACTAGCAAGAATAAAAACCATCCAACTAATTAGGAACAATCAACTATCCATTTACACAAAGATTAAATATACTTTATCTACTACTTCCTATATTTGTTCCACATATATAGTGACCATTAAAAGTCCTTTGACTTTCTCCAAACGAGCTTTAATCAATCCATGATTGACTTCTTGAAATGATGTTGCATGTTGAACTATCTTAACTTGGTCCTCATGGCATGATTCTTCTTGAGAATAATTTTAATTAAGTTTCTCCATAATTGTTCCTACATCATGACATTAGTATGCACACACACACACACACACACACACACACACAATATACTCATCATATAAGAGTGTTTTGTCATCTAAAAAGGTATTTAAGAGATAGGTAAATAATTTCATGATGGAATGTTCATAAAAATACTGAAAGACATCAAATGATCAAGTCCCAATACTAATAGTGACAAAAACCTATGACCAAAAATAAACAAAACATTGATAAACATTGATCCATTATTTGGGATCATTAGCTCTTATGGGGGGTTTATTCTTCCACAACATGCTAAAAGAATGTGATTCAGCTTATGTTTACAATTCTCTACAAATTATTGTAATTAGTAATTCTCAAGTGATTTGTACACATGCTCTACATGCACATAGCACCCATTTGGGTGAGCATCTTACAATCAAGCTCTCAAATGTCTTCAAAGCACTCATGTTTTTATATATGCATACTCCTCCTCTGATACCTATCACATCTTCACTATCCATGTCCACTTTACATTCAGATTCTCCAAAGGAAAATATCAATTCTTCAACTCCTTCGTCTCCAAGTTCTTTGTAATTTTAACTTTTATCTTTATTGCACAAACTGCCAATGCTTTACTATCATAGCTAAAAAATTATGCACTTTTCTATGCTAAGTACTATGATTGTATTTTTTTCAATACAATATGTATTATATTCTAAGTAACCTATGTATGCTATTGTTTTACTATCAAAGCCATGTCATGCAATTTCTCTATATGTTCTAATGTTTTTATGAGGTTTTTTCTAGGTTGTAATTTTTTTTTTTACTACTCATGCATATCTTGATTCTCATCTTCCCAAAATATTGATCTTATTTTCACAAATTTATAATACTTAAAAAATAATCTAATATGGATGTTGAACAAAATGAATCTGAGATTTTTATTACAAGCCCACTACTTCTAGATGACTCCATACAATTAATTCAATTTGTTGAAACCTATTTGGATAAACTGGGAAGAGTTATTTTAGAGTGTTGTAGAAAAATGGTTAATGAAATTGATACCACAAGCTTTAGTGTTGGATCTTTTGGAGATCTTCAAATCCTACAAGTGGAAGACTTTACAAGGTAAATTTATGATACATAGAGGAATGCAATTGGATTTTGTGAATTCATGAAAGAAATATGTTATGATGAGAAATACAAGGATAAATTGGAAAGATTTATTTCAAAGTGTTGCATTAAAATTGTTAGCACAATTGACACAACAAGCGTAATTGTTGATGGTGTTCAATTAATGTTCAAGTTTGATCAATTTTTAAATAGGGTTAGGGTTAGAGTTAGTGTTTTAAAAAATTGGGTATGGTTTATATTTACTTTTTCATTCACATATATTTTGATATGTTCAATAGTGTTTCTAATCTTTTCATTAGATATTAATTTAGAGTCTTTACTTCTAGGCCCTAAAAAAATTTGGGGAAGAAAGTAACATAATTGATGAACCAAATCCAAACTTAGAGAAATCAATGACAAGTCTGTTAGTATCAAATGTGTTCCTTAACTCAAATGAATTTAATGGGATGCACATTGAAACTCTTTTAATATCTCTTTTAGACAATTTCAAGAGAGTTGTCAGAAAACTTGAAATGACAAGCATTCGTTCATGCAATATTAGAATTATGCAAATCATATCAATGGAAGAAGTTACAAAAATATTTTATTGCTACTTCACATAAAATATTTGTATTTAGTAGCTTCTTAAAAGAGTCGTACTATGATGAACAAAATAATAAAGATGATTCTGATTGTATTGTTAAAGCTTTTCAAGTGTACCTAGATGAACCAAATCCAAACTTAGAGGAATTGGTGACAAGTCCATTGGTATCAAATGTGTTGGCTAACTCAAGTGCATTTAATGGGATGCACATTGAAACTCTTTGAAGATATCTTTTAGAGAATTGCAAGAGAGTTGTAAAAAAACTTGAAATGACAAGCATTTGTGCATGCGATATCAGAATTGTGTAGATCATATCAATGGAAGAAGTTGCAAAATAATTTACAGCTACTTCTCAGAAAATATTTGTATTTTGTAGCTTCTTAAAAGAGTTGTATTATGATGAAAAAAATGACGAAGGTGATTCTGATCATATTGTGTCAAAGATTTTCAAGTGTACCTAGATAATGCATAGTGTTATAGCATTGTTCTAGGTCATCCTATGTTAAGTAAATTTGAATAATGACTCCCATCATATATTACCTATTTTATTTATAAATATGAAAATAAATTGTGTTAAATTTTTTATTAAAATAATTTGCATGAGTTCTAATATAATTTGCCCATTTTATATAATACATGGTTTGTCAAAATATTTCACTATTTCAATTTTTTTATGATTAAAATTGTTTCCTTTTCTTGTGTAGTTTCTATTATTTTAATGGTTGTTAAAATGTAAATCAAATAATTTTAACTAATAGTACACACTTTGTAATTTTTTATAGGTAATTTTGAAAATTATTTAGTATCCAAGAGGAATTCATAACATATGAAATCAAAAAATCAAGTATTTCTTAGCTATGCTAACATGAATGTTTATTTTTAATCTAGAAGGTAATACCACCATATTAATATAATT
Source organism: Chamaecyparis obtusa (assembly GCA_027943335.1). NCBI lineage: Eukaryota > Viridiplantae > Streptophyta > Pinopsida > Cupressales > Cupressaceae > Chamaecyparis > Chamaecyparis obtusa. Next base: position 78,263 of record BSBK01014022.1, read on the forward strand.
GTAATTTTACACTTTAAAAATGTAAAATTAAATTGTTTTACCCTTTTTTCTACGACTGCAATCTCTCATCTAGCCCTTTAAGAGACCTTGATGATAAAAAAGTGTTATATTATAAGGGAACCTAGTGTATTTCTTCTTCACTTTATATTTTTTGTATATATGATTAATTTTATATATATATGGTTAGATTCTTGGATAGATGTTCCACGACCAAGATTGAATTATGAATTAGAGGAGAAAATAAGACAATATAAAAAAGAATATCAAAGACAATATCAAAGATGATAACAAGAAGAAATGAAAGAAGTTGAAAGGGAAGAACATAGAAGAAGACAAAATGAAGCTCAAAGGAAAAGATATGCTAGAAGAAGGGAAGATCTATTTGGTACCAAAATTGGAATTTAAAAGAGAGAAGAACACAATATGATTAGGAATAATCATAAATTAACTTTTGAACAATTCTCTCATTCTAAAAAAGAAGAAAGACAACATGGGAAGGAAAATCAAACATCTAATGAAAATACTGAATTGAAGGTTGGAAATGAAAATTCAAGATTGATAGAATGTATACCAGAAACATCTCAACATGTAAGTACAATTGGGATAAATTCAACTGTAGGAAGAAATATTAAAAACTTACCAAACCCAATTGGATTGCTTCAATCTGATTTCAAAATATTCCAAATGCAATTTTGACATCAATCAGATAGTTTTAGGATGCTAAACAGGTGCTATATTTTTTGAGAATATTATTTAGGACTCAATGTATCTCACACCTCTAAAGGTCTTATCTATAATAGATGTCAAAAAGAGAGATAAAATCATATATTTCTATCTTGAAATAATATGGATCCTGGGCCACAACTAGAAGAACTTACGAAATTGACAAGTAAAAGAAATGTTGATTGCACGTGTGAACCCAATTTTATAAGTTACAAATGCAACACATGGCCAATATAAATGAAAAGGACACACAATAAGTTTCCCATAGAATGTAGAACATATTTCTAAAATTTTCCACATATCATAAATCGGCTACCAATAATTATTGTTAGAAGAAGAGATTAGCATGGCACAAATTATAACTTTACAGTCAATAGGAATTGTGTGTAAAAATCCCTCAAGTACAAAGTAGAGAATGGAAAGTTTTATTCCGATGTGAGAATTGATGAAATACTCTCAATAATATATCAAGAAACTATGATGAAAATATTTTCTATAGAATGAAGATAGTGCATATGAAATTTGATTCTGATGCAAATGAAGTCATATTTATGGGACCAGTGATGGAGACAAATGAAGGAAATATAATTGAATGCACAACATCAATATCTTCTAGACCTCCTAATACTTAAACAAAGATGAAATTGTTACATGCATGGAAATTAATAATCCTAATGCAAGTATAAAAACATTGATTGACTAAACATGTATTGGTGCATCTTCTATCAATGCATATGTCACACCGATTTTACTTGATATGGAATTTCCAACATTGTTTCTAGATAGAAGATATGACTAGTTAGAACCCTGAATAAGAATAATACATTTGCTTGAATTTTTGAAGCATCTTTTATGATATAGGGATCATCATTTTGGTCAACATCCAAGGTTCAAATATTTTATGATGAATATGATAATGAAACACTATGCACAAAGTTCATTTGTTGTGTTTGTGAAAAGAAGTTTTTGAGACATGTCAATCACCATTAATGAGTTGCACCAACATATGGAAAATACATTGCATGCCCATTTAACTAATAGGATGATAGAATTTGGAACCACATTAATAGGTACAAGGTCATATTGGGCTAAATGTCATGTAGAGTTGACAAACATGAGCTTCTTCAAATTGGCTCTCCAATATACTTCATATCAAGTGTTGTAGGCCTAATCTACATACATTAATGTGAGGAACATTGCCAAACACCCCATGAGAAGCTCAAATGTGGAAAAAGGAAAATATTATAAACTATCCTCATATAGTTGCACGCTAAATGCACTTGAGACATACAATATTTAGAATTTAATAAATTCTAGAATAAGAAATGAATGTGAAAGATTATTGGACTAGATATGAGTGGAATATAGGGGTTTCCACATGTGCATGGGTTCATATGGATTAATGGAGCACCAAACATAAACATTATTGATTGTTCGAATGAGGAGCAACAAAAAAGTACTGAAATATATTTTAATTCTATTGTTCATGCATGGAATCCTAGACAAGATCCACATCAACAAAATTTATAGGCATGCATATCAACATTTAAATATGTTTTTTTATCTATCACATAAACTACTTCATTGATGATATGACTAATACATTCATTTATAGTTCTAATTGTAGGCATTCCAAAATTTCCTTCAACATCCATGTTTGGAGAATACACTACAACTTGCAAAGATGGATATTGAGCATGACTATGAAGAGACACTAAATTGTGTAGAGTGAGACACATTGTGTATGGAGAGTGCATGCCTATAGAAATAAGAGAAAAGATGGTTTGTAGGTAACTAATTTGTTAAGTAAAATTTTTATATCAAATTTAAATATGTTAAAAATATGTCAAGTAATAAAAATGATGAGTTTTTATCATTTATTATAGGTATAATGTTCCTTATAAATCCAATATGGAGGGAGCCAAATTATATGAAAATATACAAAAAGATAGAAAAAGAATTGAACCAACAAGAAAAGATGACAAAGTGAATTCACATAATCACCATGACATATTGCAACTATGGAGAGAAAACATAGATTGGAAATCTATTCTTTCCAAGCACATTATAATCAAATATATTACAAAGTGTGTAGAAACTATAGATAAAATCTCTGAAACGTACCACTAGATGTTAATATGCATTTAAAATAAGGAGAATATTGATGATTTAGGTGCACAAGCATATAGAACGATTCTAACTGAGATACTTACATAGAAAGAGATGTTGGATCTCAAGAAGCATGTCACATGCTATTAGAACTTCCATTAATAAAGAGAAATTAAAGATTTGTTAATATAAATGTTTCACATGAGGTGTTCAAACCTATTTCTATGTATGAAGAACACAATGAAGACCGAATGAAATCTCTAATTGATGGATATAAAATAAGGCCTTATCTATGGAAGGTGATTCACTAATTGATGTAACTAGATCATGTATATATAATCCTAAAAGAAGAAGAAACAATAAATGGGAGGCAAGGCAATGTGCATATATTGTTAGAGCTTTCCCTAGTTTTGCATCTATTCCTCTGCATGATTTAGATAAATGAATTAAATTTTATTTATCAAGGTTATTACATTATAAACCATTTCATGACATTGAAAGAGACATTGGTCATGATAATGAATCCATAATAGAAATTTGGGAGTCATTGAATTATAATCCTTGGCATGTGGAATGGACAAAAACTGTAGAAAATGTTGAGAATATTAAAGTGATTATTTAATAATGAAGATAATGAATTTATCTATGGTAATACCATAGAACATGAATGGGAAATTGTATCTAGACTACATGTCATGACCAAAATATACAAGTTTTTGATATAGATATATGTTAGGGAGAAGGGACATCGATAGAGCTACAGATTGGTCTCATGGATATCAAGGTGAAGATTACACTGTTGGAGCAATCAATTTTGTAACCAACATGAGATATCATGGATGTCTGATACATGATGATATATCACAATGCATCAAATACACAACCCTTATTGGTAAACAAAAAAGGCACTTGACATAATTATCACACTACCATGCAAATCAGAATGAAGTGTCGTTGTTCATGATAATTCAAGGAACAACAAGAATAGGAAAGTCACATCTAATTGGTGTCATTAGTCAAGTCCTTCAAAATGTTTCTATGCAATCTTGTTAACCCCTTCTATTACTTGTACCAACATTAGTTGTAGTATTTAATATAGGAGCCTCTAGATAGTTCATTCAAAATTGGGAATCTTAGTACAAGCTTTTGCTCAACTAGAAGGAACAAGACTTATAAATTTTCAAGAAGAAATAGCACATATAAAATGAATTTTGATAAATGTTCAAAATGATCTTCATTGGTCAGAACATTCTTGAGCACATAGATTCTCAACTCAAACAAGCATTCCAAAAAAGTGCACACAAAAGATTTGTAGGTATAACCTTCTTAATGACTAATGAGGGTACCTATTTTATATAATATGTAATATTACTTGTGTTTACTAAATTGATATTAGTATTACTATATCATTTGAAGATAACACTTATCGATTATATGTCTCGAGCATATCTACAATTTTGGTTGGAGATTTGGGCCAATTATATCTAGTGAATGATTGACCATCATCTAACAACAAAAAGTGGGAAAACTTATTGTGGGAAGAATTCAAAATTGTGGTTACCTTAGGTAAAGTATTCAAACAAGATCGAGAAGACATTAAACAAAAAGATTCCATCAACTTTTAACAAATCTAAGAGATGCAAGCCCACAAATTGATGATTGGAGGTTTCTTATGACAAGAAGCCTTATTAGCATGGATGTTGAGAGAAATGAAGAGTTTGACAGTACTGTCCATTTGTTCTCCACAAATGAAAATGTTCATTATCATAAAAAAATGTTATATTTATTGAAGCATCTTGTTGCACATAGTGTTGCAACACAAGCAAGAAGTGTCGATACAATAGAAGATTTTTCAAATGATGAAATTGATCTAGAGTTATTAATTAGTAAGAATTCAAGGGTAATATTGAGGTCAAGTCTTTGGATATAAGCAAGTCTTGTAAATTGAGCTTCAGGATATGTTCAAAATTATCTACAAATCAGGAAGTTCTCTACCTGAACCACCAACATATGTGATGGTTAAGCTTAACAATTATTATAGAATACCATTTGATGATTTATCATCCATTTACATTTACAATAACAACAACATAGAGGGTTAGAACATTTTAGTTACCACTAAGGTTGCCATGGGCATTGGCAATACATAAATCTCAAGGTTTGACTCTTTCAAAAGCCACAATTGATATAGTATCAAGAGAAAGAATAGGTTTGACATTTATGGATATATCCTGCATAAAATCTCTAGAGAGTTTGAGAATAATGCCACTATTCACATATGAATGTTATGAGAAAATGTAGAAGGGTAAACAACTTGCCAAGCACAAAGCTAAAGAAAATAGACTCACATTTTAAGAATATAATTGATGTAATATATTTTTTGTTAATGAAAATACTTCAATGGATTTGATATACATATACATACACACACACACACACACACACACATATATATATATATATATATAGATATACATATACATATACATATACATATACATATACATATATATGTATATATGTATATGTATATGTATATGTATATGTATATATATATATATATATATATATATATATATATATATATATATATATATATATATATATATATATATATATATATAGACATATATATATACATATATACATATATATATACATATATAGAGATATATGTATATATGTATATATGTATGTATATATGTATATATGTATGTATATATGTATATATATATGTATATATATATATATATAATATATATATATATATAGATATATATATACATATACATACATATATATATATACATACAT